>APFE031705634.1:2470-23389 GCA_000404065.3 Pinus taeda
ATATTCCTCTTACCTTCATAATTTCTAGGGTTAGTACATTTAATAAGAAATGTGGATTACTTAAGTGGATGTGATATATTATGATTATAGTCCGCTTAGTGAGGAAAAATTCCCTTAATGCATTTCATATATAAAAATATTTACATGGATATAATCACTTATATTCATGCATTTTAGATACATGAAAGGGAACATAATAAGTAGAGCTTGCATAATTTACTCCATCGCGGATTGAGAGAATTAGTGGAGCTCTTACTACTTTAAAATGTTAAATTTTTATAATAACCCATAAATTATAATGAATTTTCTAGAGGTGACACAATTTTTTTTTCAAGAGCCAACAAAACCATTATGAGTTGGGAAAATTTTAAAAAATATGCACTAGATTTATCCTGTCCCAAAGTATATCCAAATTTTTGTAGATTTAACAAGTTTACTTACTAGTTGAAATATTAAATTCAATCAATAACCAAAATTCCATAGGAGTTCATCGTAATTCTTATAGAAGGTTGATGATTTAGGAGGTTGATTCCATAACCCCTAAATGTTTTCAATTGTTGAATTTTGGATTTCTCTTATAGTCGATGAAGCCTTTGACACTTTCAACAGTGTATGTAAGTAATTTATCAACTTAACGATTGTGTTAAATAAATGTGCCATATTTTTTTATTATTAATATAAATATGATTATATGAACACATATCAAGTTGCTAATTAAAATTTAGCTTAATCAAATGTAAGGTGATTAATTCTTAGGCTAGTAGATGACATGGTAGGGCAAAGTGGCCTTGTTGTAACATGGCATGGCCACTATGATAAAGCATGGACTAGGGGCACCATGCTATCCACCAAGTGACAATTTCTCAATAGAGGTAGCATGATACCAAGGGTGAAAACCTTCCTTTGATTCTTGATGATTTAGAAATGGATCATAGTAAAGCTTATATGGTCAAAAATATCATAATAAATAGAAAGTGATGACAATCTCAAAAGAGAGTTTTGAATTAAATCTTAAAAGAAAAGTTTAACACTCCGTAGTCTCAACATATTACACTAATAATTGGTAGATTACACAATAATATCACTACACTTGTATGGACCAGATATTGAAAAAACACCCAAAGCTCAAATGTTAGATGTATGCCTTTGAAATCCATTGATCAAAAAATTGAGTCATGCAATAGAAACAAGAATCATTTAAGCCTTTTATATTCCCAAACCCTAATTTCACAACATGATTTGATACATTGAGAAGTATGGTATGGATATATGTTTGGAAAACCACGTATATTTACCTTTACATATCCTTCCACCCACAATATTCCCAGTTATGTGGGATCCATAGTTCCACCCATACAGTTACTAGTTTTCTCTGCTGCCTAGCTCAACCTACCACATGACCAACTGTTTCTGACACCAACCCTACCAAAGGCACATGGAAGGCATCATCTCCTCCTCGATGATTGAGTCCATTTTAACTGAATTTATAGAATTAGAGTAGTTAACTATTTGTAACCTAGTTGGTTAGTTAATGAACTTTTAACATGATTTAATAATAAAATTTTGCTGTAAATAAAATTGTAAATTTTATTATAATTCATTAATTAAAATTGAATTTGTGATGGTAAGTAAAAAAAAGTCTAACATACAAAAAAAGGTTTTCATGAAATGGTGTGAAATAAGAGATTTAAGGTTCAATCTCCCTATTATAACTCGATTTATGGAGAGTACAAGTTGTAATTACTAAAGATATAGTGGTAGTTATCAACCCAATAGATTGTTATAAGAAAATAAAAATAAAATATATTGATATACATTTAAACAATAATATATTATAAAAGAGTAACAATAATGATAAACATTAAATAATAATGTATTATAAAGAGTAATCTATTTTACATATTGCTGCTCGTTTTTTAATTTTATGATATAATTTTAATGCTAGCAATTGCTTCTAAAGGTGTAAAGGTACACCAAAGGAATGGAAGATTTGAGAAGCTCTTATAGAAGGAAAAAAATCAACACTAAAAGATACCATTTATAGCGACATCGTCATTAACATACCTTATATACTTCTCTGCCATTTTCAAATGCTTGACATTCTCTTTCTCTAGACCAACATGTTTCCATATTTAAGAAGCCTCCAATGTTAGTGTAGGATTATTGAAGGTTGGGAGTCATTCCCTTGAATTCACAAGCTTCTTGCCAATATTCGTTACACAAATCTCTACTACCCACTTTCTTACTTCATCATCGTATTCTCTTGCTCTTAAGGCACCAAAGAAATCTACAACAATGGTTAACTCGAGTTAGAATAAGCCGTTTTCTCCACTCAACTCTTAAATGAAATTCTAGTGACCAGATATGAAGGAGAAAAAGTTTGGACAATAATGAATTTAATCCTCTGCAATACTGAATAAATTTTGTTTTTTGGATTAGGAAGAAAGCAATGTATTTTTTTGGATTCTGAGTTTCAAGAGAAACCCATCAACTATCTTCAGAGAAAATATAGTAACACTATGCCAAAAAAAAAAAAAATTCTCTAGCAATCCTTGATATATTCTAAGGTTTGAAACTAAAGCAATCCTCAACGATGCCCCATGTTGCAATAACTTAATGAATTCAAGGGACTTGAAACTAAAACAAATCCCGAAGATGTGCCAATTTGCAATGCCTTAATGTTTGGCAAGCTCATAAGGTTCTTTGCAATGTGAACAACTAAATTATCCATTAAAATAGGAGCAATTTAGTAACCACCCTTAGTGTTTTCCATTGTAAACTTGTTAATATTATGAAATTTAGCTTCACAAACCCAATTAGCTCCACCATTTTTTTCCCAAGAAATATATGATGGGACTGGATAGTGGGTGGTGTTTGCACCAAGCTAAGCTAGCTGCATTCTTTATTATCAATTCCAATTATTCATGTCTACATATGTGTAAAGGTACATTAAATCTAGATTATGCATTAATTTTACTGAATATGAATGATAGCATAGAGCCATCTAAACCTACTCTTGATACTCACATCAATAGGAACTCATAACAACAATATGGATACTTGAGTCAATAGGAGCTTAAAAGAAAGAGTCTACCATTTCCTTTCCACAAGTAATATATTGATGGTCATCTGATACATCAAAGGCAAGTCCCTTCCATTTGTCCTTCTTACTTTGCTTCAAGGTCCCACATAAAAGGAAAAGAGGTGTTTCTCGCAATCTCAGTTACAAATAGGCATAAATTTCTTGCTGTCAAATGCTATTTTAGTTTGAGGTGACTATTTGATTGTTATGTCAACCTACTTTGGACAATTATGTGTGTTTAAGGATCAGATCCCTCAAGAGATTTTGCATGTATTAATTGGTAATGCCAACCTTTGTATTTTCACTAGAAAGTTTCCTTTAAATTCATGGCATTTGCTGCTATCCTAGAAGATTCACTGATGACAATATTAGTTTTCAAGTGATATATATTTTCTATGTGCATGAAAAAAGGACTATTTTGGGTGCTCTCTTGTTTAACAACATATGAGTTCTAAGTTGCTTGCTACATATGACAGTGACCACTTTGGATACTTGTTATAAAATGGGCTCTGTGAAATACTTGAATTAAGACATTGATTTTGAGGTTAGTCTAAACCTGGACACCGTATGTAATACAACATCTATGCAATATTGAACTAAATATTGACTTTGAGGTCAACTTCCACTTGGGCACTCTACGTACTTGAAGCCAAGCATTTTAGACCCATTGTTCCAATTTATTAAGTATAGGGGTCTCACAATTATCCCTTAAATAGCCAAAGGTAGAGTTGGATTTAGGAAAGAAACTAACCCTTCTAATATATCTATAACTAGATATCTCCTTAGTTGATCTATTTACCCAGATGAATGCATTTATGGTTTATTCTAATTGTGATAAAGACAATCCAATTATATGGAAGGAAAGGCATCAACAATATAATCATATATAATAGTAATTATTCTCAATGGTTAATGGTTCAACTCCCTAGGTATGTATACATAGGGAGAAGATTGGATCATGCAAAACACTGAAGCTAGGCCCTTGAATTTGGCCTTAGTATGAAATTTGTCCTTTGGGAAAAATACTTAATTATTGTAAATGGAATTCCCAGATGGTGCATCAGTTTTGATCATGTTTTCGACCTATATTAGTTGGGTGAAATGGATGAAAAATCGATTAGTGACTATTTAGATGATATTGTTAAGGTCCTAGACATATGCAATGTCCTTAAGGAGAGCTTAGAAGATGTCAAGCGCTACCAGATGTTGGTACAACTTGCCCTTCACTGGTTCGATAACAAGGAAAACATGAATGACCAAAAATTGATCAGGGAAAAAAGGCATTCTCATGACTGCATTGAAGCCATGAAGAAGAAGGAGAATGAGCTTGATAGACAAGGGCAACAAATATCCAAGCTAGAAAATTGTAGCTCCATGCTGTATAACATGCCTTTTTTGTGTCTTTTCAAACAAATTTCCAAATTGTATATGATAATGGATCCAATGGCACAAATATTTGTTCCTTTGATATGATCTACATAAACATGAGAAAGACAACAATTTCTTGGTTTCAAGATTTATTCATTTTTTAATTCCACATCATCACAAAGTGTAAATCACTCACAATAAAACAGTTTTAAGTAAACCAAAATGATACAATAATAATAAAAGCGGATATATGAGATCTAGAAGGATACTTGAATGGATCACAAACATAAAATGATTCTATTAGGAATTCACCTCTTAATGGAGCTATAATAGCAAGAGAAATAGCCAATAAGCAATGGTGTTCCAAAAGTTAATAACCCTATTGCATCTGAAAAATGTTGTTCTCCGTTTTGTGGTGGAGTTTGGAATGAAGCCTGTTCATGTTTTGAGAAAAAAATTTAGATTTGAAAGCACACTAGAGATAAATGGGTAACAAACGTTCTTTGGTTTAATAGAGCAATACAAAAGTAGTTTAGTACACAACTTGTGGACTTCTTATGGATAAAGTTGGAAAGAGTAAGATCAGAGATTAACAAATAAGGTATAAGAAAATCATATAATTGTTGTTAAAATACAGTAATAAACACTTAGTGTTGTTATTTCAACATTTGTATATGATGTTTTATTTGAATCCTCCTTCTGCAACTCTTCAGTGTCAGATCCAAAACAAACCACCATCGTTGACCTTACAATATTATTTATTTTTAGGAGCAATACACCAATTGCATCATTTTTTTTCTACATGTAGATCTAGAAACCTTTTATTATGTTCCTTAAGCCAAAAGAACCAAAGAAATACACAGATGTCATTTTCACTGAAGTGCCATCAATTTTGTTAGCATCATTATTTGTAAATTTTAGCTTTGAAGCAATGTGAGCCCTTTTCCTCAATACATGACAGATTGAACGATTGATATGTATATGTTTACACACAACACTTATTGTAACCTTTCAAGAACACTCGCCAAAGTAATTTCCCATCTTGTGTGAAATAGATTGAAACTATTGTTCGACTTAAAACTATTAGCAACATAGAAAATTCATGAAAGACTGAAGAACATACAACGAATAGATTCTTGAAAGCTAATAACCCATGATAATAGTAGCCCAATTAATTGAAGTTAAAAATAAAGAAATAAAACAAAATATTCTAATTGGATATCTACAAAAATATTTTTTTCTAAGAAATTAAGAGTTAAGATTTTCATGAAAGTAGCTAAACATTTATGATCCACTCATTAGACAATTCTCCAACAATCAAAATTCGATATATTAACAAAACTGATGTAGTAAGAATCTATATCATGACTAATTCTCAATGATGTTGACATGGTAAATATATGACTCAACTACAACAAAGGATATTCACATCAAGGAAAAAACTTAAGACTATGACCACATTTCATAACATTGCATAAAGAAAGATATCAGAGATGTATTGTACGTGTACTGAAATTCAAAACAAGTAGATCCATATGTAGGTAAATTGTCGATGAATTATAATATAATAAATATGGAAATTATCTTATCAATATTACACATAACATATTGATACTATGTATTGAGATGTTTATTGCATGTGAGGATAACTAGCATTTCAATTTTATGAAAGGTGCTTAGTGTCTCTCGTTCAACTTCTTGCCCATGCCACATGTCTAACCAATCGGTTTGATAGGACACTGGAATTTCAAGAAGTGCCCATAAGAGAATAATATCCATGGAGAGCACTCTTTTTAAGGATAATAAAATTTTTAATGTCTGTTCTACTATGGTTAGAAAACTCCAAGCTATGATGAAATCTACAAAATAACAACTTTGTATGCACAAGAAGCAGAGTACATTCCTAATTCAACTTTCTGCTAGAATATTTCCTAAAGGCCTTCATTATTTACCGATGCGCTTGACCTCAAAGTACTATGCATTGACACCAAACTAACATGAATTTCCAAATAAAGGGAAGTTGGATGAGTGAATTATTTACCACCATGCCATGTTTTCTAAAAATATACTTACAGTAGCAGTTGTTGTGAACTCTACTGTATTTCATTTTAAGGTATAAGAAGGGCCAATCATTGTCTTTATGGATTTTCTACTTTCTAAATGGAATTAACTTTTAATTGCATATGGTATTATTAACATGATGACAGGAAACATAAAAGAAATTGTTTCACTGAATCACTGACACGTAAAGCTATGCACCATGCGTATGTCGTTTTTAGAAAATCCTCTTGGTAATGCTATGATTCCAGTTTAGAATATTGATTAATTAACATGGTTGAACCCTAATTATTCTACAATTTTGAAGTAAGGTCTCCTGTGCAGCTTCTTTCTCATGCCACATGTAAACACAATCGGTTTAACATGATTTTTCGCTAGTGATTGATCACCGATGGGAAAATCTAGAAAAACTAGTTTTATTGATCCTTTTACAATATGACCATTTACCCCCCATAGAAATAGTGATTATGTGTGATGCCTTACCATCGATGGATGAAGAAAATTTAATCCCTAATATTTTGAAGGAATTGAGGGCATTCCCCTTTAACTTTTTTAGCTAATTTTGAATAACACTGCAAGAAGAGCTCATCAATGAGATGCATGAATCATGTTCCTCTCATATTCATCATCCCTCTGGTCACATGTTCAAATCCCATTTTCACAATTGAAAAATACTGATTTGTAACACCCTCCTCCCACATATACCCAAGTAACCAGCCAACCAAGGTAAACATGCGACGAAAAGTTTCTATGATATGATTTGACCTCCTAAGTCATCATAAGGAGGTCGAACCGACGAGAACACACCATACTGGCCTTCAGGCCCAAAGCCCAGGTCACTGCTCAGAATTGAATGCCACCTTCAAAACAGTAAGATATCAGGGAAATGACAGTACAAATACAATTACTTCAACAAGACCTTGACTTGTCCTTTACTAGCCATGACAGGAATTTCATCAAACATATCAAAAATATGTAATCTACAGGTGTAAACAAGAAATTTAAGCATAGGGATCTCATACCTATCTGAGAATCCCTAAAATCAATGTTACCTCATATCATTTGTTTCGTTATCATCTATTAGGTCATATATACATTGTTCATTCATTTACCAATAAAAACATGATGAGATCCATACATAGCCATTGTCATAAAACATATACACAACCAGTATAATGCTCATAGAAATATGAGGCGAAACAACCTCATATTGCTGATAAAAAAATCCAAATCTAGGATGGGACTTTAACATTCCACCCAACCATAGAATGGCTGAGCCAAATCTCTCTTCAATGATTCACCCCCATGCCATATTCCACGCATGTGGGATCCAATAGAACACATCAATCTAAAAACATATAGGGCTTCTAGAGGTCATCCACCATAATCCATTAAATAGTGATTCCACCTCATGGTCAGACATCGCAAAACCATCATCAGGTTGGTCTTTATCCAAGCCTTCTAGGGCTCCAGAGCATTTGTACAACCAAGGCTTCCAAGACTAATAACTCAACCCACATCTTATTCCGGGCTTCCAGAGCATTTTTCCAACTAGGGCTTCCAAGACTAGTTGCTCAACCCACCAAGGGCTTCCAAAGCATTTGTCCAACTAATGCTTATAGGACTAGTAACTCAACCAAAGTTGTTATAGGACTTCTAGAGAATTTTTCCAATCAGGGTTTTAAGGAGTAGTAACTCAACCCAAGCTAAGGAAACATGAAAGCAAACCAAAAAAAAACCAAGGAGATAAATTAACAATCACCATGGCTATCCAGGAAATGGAAAGACTAGGAAAATCCACTATCAATCTCAACCATCCTCCATGAAATTGACACATCATGACCAATAAATCACATGCATATGCCATGCATGCCAAAACTGGTGAGGAAAACATACATGAGACAAGGTACTGGCAAGAAAAAGCTATTGTAGTTGTTGATCCTGATGTCCTCTTGCATTTTTCTCACCTTCCTTTTATTTCTTGCTCCAAAAACCCAAGTGTGCCACACCCTCCAAGAATGCTCTAATAAAACTCTAAGTATCCAAGAGTATGAGAGAGATATAATAATGAGAGAGCTCCAAAACTGAACTGACAAAAGTATTACCAACTAATGATCATAAGAATTTTTATTAATGATGCCTATATTTCTTCAATTTCCATTATTTTCCTTCATTTTCCTCCTCACATGCAACCTGTGACCTTTCACCTTTCTTTTCTCCTAATTTCCATTATTTTCATAAATAAATGTGCCAAAAAATCCATTTTACTTTTCAAAGCCTTTGACATTGGCTTTTCCAATTTCCTTTAGCCATAATAACCAAAATGAACACCCACTAGGATGTTTTTCCCACCATTGATCCTAGAATACATGTCCCATGACTGTGGCCTTATACATTTTTACATGTATTTTTAACTAGGGTTGTTACAGAACCCTTTCGCTTGGGGGAACATTGTCCTCAGTGTTCAATGAGACCTATAACCAAGAAGACTGTTGAAAACAAAAAATACAGCCCATGGAGATTTATAACAAAACTTGTTGTAGTATTTACAATGAACATCTGCTAAATCATGACAAACATACCATTTACTAGAGCTTTATAACAAATGTCATTACGGTGTATAATTAACCACAACATATACTCATGCACATTTTCTTCACCCAGCAAAAAATCATATTGTCTATGGAGCTTTATAAATGTAGCTTGATACAATATTTACAATAATACACACATATACACATATGGACATTTTCTCAAGAATAAAATAAAAGAATATGATGCCTACATCTGCAACAAGGGAATCTAGAGGCTCGCACCTCCACCCTCAAAGTAATACTAGGATTCACCTCCTTCCTAAGAAGTCCAAAATCTACTGCATAAGTCAAATTGCATCTAATGTCTAGTGCCACTTGTCCTCTCAGTGAACAGTTACTGACTCATTATTCCAGGGTGCACTCCCAATGTGATTTGATTCCATCGGGAAATGCTAATGGCCAAACAAATCCATCCTCAACCTTCCCTTCCCTTCTACATAGCCCCTCGGCCAATCTAGTCACCCCCTTCTATGAAGTCATACACCTTCCAAGTTTCATTGGAACCCCCATTTCGAGTAGTCCATCCCTTGGAAAGGCTTCCTTGCATTGGAATATACAAAAATCAAGGAATATCCATGCCTTAAAACCATCACACCAATCATAGCACCCTCATGGAAATCAATTGACATTATTGGGTACTAGTGTCCCACAATGGCCCTGTTCTTGAAGTACTTTACCAACATAATGGTTCCTATTCTAATTCCATTTGTTGTTTCTAATTATTTTAGTTGGTTTCAACCACCCAAATGGGCATGTCCATGCTTTCCTGTATAAAGCACAAAAGTTCCATTAGATTCAAAAAAATTGAAATAAATTCAAATCAAACCTCATTGATAGCTCGTCAATAGGGTACACTTTCAATCCTCTTTACTTCCTGTCACAACAAGTTAAACTAGCATCTTTGACCAAATCATCATGTATAAACATATCACCTCAGGTTAGCTTAAAACACAACCATCATAGATCAAAATCATAAATCACATGTAACCATCATAAACCAGAAAGATATGTCACATGTAATCATCATAGACCAGAATCATAAATTTCATGCATAATAAAACTAAACTAAAATATTGATACTTATCCTTTAATCAATCCTTAGATTCTACCTTTGTTCTTATTCTGTATGCACACCAGCTCAGTTTCCACACCTGGCAAACACCTAGTTCCTTCTCCTTAACCGTGTGCACATACACATAGTGTGCATCGCAGACATACAACCACACAGGACATACAACACCATGCAATACATGCATCTACACCTGAAACACAACACATACAGCAACACCAAGTGTACAACTTAATGCAATACATTCACTTACACATGGTGTACACCACACCACAATACATACACCTACACCCTCTGTACAACACCACAATACATGCACATACACCCGGTGTACAACACAACCAATACACACACCTACATCTGATATACAACACAATACATACATTTATACCCAATGTACAACCCCACCCAATACATATAGGTACACCAGAGTACAACATAATGAATACACATGTCGTGATACCATGAGTACACAATGCACATACATAGTACTGCATGCCCGCAACACAACATGTACTACATGCACATAATACAACATGTACACCAGTACCATATGTACAACACGTACACAGTACCACCTCTACAAATCACCACTTACACAACGTGTGCAAAACATCACATGTGCATGACACCACCTACACAACATGTACACAATGCCACATGTACATCATACCACTTGTACAATGTGTACACAATGCCAACTGTACATAGCACCACATGCACAACATGTACACGACACCACATGTACACATCACCATATGCACGACATGTAAACAATACCACCTGCACACATCACCATATGTACAACATGTACACAACACCATATGTATATGCTACAAAATGTACAACATGCACACAACACCATATGCACATAGCATTGCATATACAACATGTACATAACACACTATGTAAACAACATTGCATATCTGACATGGACACATCACCATATGAACACAACACTGGATATCCATCATGCACACAATACAATATGTACACATCACCACATATACAACATGTACATAACACCATCTATATCCAACATGTCATATCCAATATTCACAAAACACTATCTGTACCACCTTACACATAACATTGCATAAAAAACATGTACACACACTATATATACACAACATCGCATGCGCAAAACATCACATATGAAACATGTACAACATATACAACATATGCACAACAATAGTGCCACACATCCAAAACCACACTCTCTCTACTAAGGAACCTTTCTTCTAGTATCTTATCCCTGCTTTTCTTAGCATGTCACAAACCACACTGCTTTCATTTTCCTGATGTATCCCTCAATATAGCCGGTCCATAACATAGAAATAATATAATCACATATATCAACTGATAACCACATGATATTAACCTCATAGATTTGTCAGGGCTACTCTTCCCAATTGATTCCTCATAAGACCAAGAACTTCTTCATGCCATTCACCTTCATAAGAAATCATTCCTCCACAAGAATGATCCCTAACAACGCTATTAGACAATGACATAGATACATACATATATATAAACATTAGCACAAAACAATCATGATCCCATGAGAAAATGACATACATACATAGATATATACATATAAATATTAGCCTAAAACAATCATGATCCATGATGACCCTGTCAGACATGACATAAATACATACACACATACATGTATACATATAAATATTAGTGTAAAATAATCATGATCCATGACGGCCATGTTGTACATGACATACATACATATATACATGTATACATATATATAGACATCAACATAATCATGATCACAAGTTAATTACGAGATATCATAAGGTCAAGGTTAATATAACTCCCTTTATGTATTTGTAACATGCACAACATCGAGAATAATATTCCCAACATAGCCAACGCATATTTACTTTACCTTTCTTGATTACTCTTCTCATGATTATCCTACCATCATCCATTTATACCGATGGAACCATCCAATCCAACTGGTTTTCATGCTCTTACCTTCAACTGCCCTTATACATGCACCAGCTTCATTTGAGTCTTACATTTCCTACTAGATTTCATTTAGCTCTCCTAGAGCTTCACTAACTTTCCTATTTTCCCAACCAATTCCCAAGACTCTTAAAACATAGGAGGCACACCCATGAAGAAAGAAAGAGAAAACCAATAGAAATATTACACCAAAAACAAAGTGGTATGGCCATACATTAGATGTAAACAAAGCTACAATCAAGCACAACAATTCACAAAATACCAAAAGAACAAGACTAGAAACAAACACCATGACTCAATCCCCATGGTTCCCAAAGCCTCCAAGGGAAAGTCCAAGCTTGTCCTTCTTCACGATTTCATGGCAGTCTCCTTTTCCGTGCAATCACTTGCATCATAATTACATAAACACGTCACTGGTAGTGCATAAATACACATAACAATACACCAGTTACCTTACCTTGTTGTGCTAAGCATGTTTCTTGCAACTGAACACATCCACACCATCTTTCAAGGGACTCCAATTCCCTTGATAGATCCACTTGTATATAGAGGCTAGCTAATATACCTTTCAAGTACATGTTCATGAGTCTAGAACATATCCACATAATGTCATACAAGATTAAGGTTAAGAAGACTTCCTGTATGAAAATCACTCATTCATTTCAAATTAGGGTTTCCAAACATAGCCAAAGGAATTCTTGTCTAATTCCTTTATTTTACCCTTTTTACCTTGTTGCAATCGAGACTTACTATGTGTTGTCACATCACCCAACTATTACTTATATAAACACATCAACTATTACCTTGTCATGCTAATACCAGGCATGGTTCCTGCAACTATTTACACATGTCAACTACATGTTCCAAATATCAAGACAGTCATATCTATCAATTTGAAATCAACCTTTACCAAGACTAACAATCATATCATAATACATAGTCAAAAAATAGTCATTAGACATAATACCTCAATTGTCACCTACTACACTCAAGTACATATCAACTGCCTCAACACATATGTATTAGTACAATAATATTAAAACAAGATCATTGGACCACATACTCATATTATGCAATTCATCAAAAATTCAACCAACTTGCAAACGTACCATGTTAAATAAATCAACTAGATGACGTAATAGACATAAAATAGACATCATAATCAAACATTCAAACACAAAGTAGATGACATAAGCAAGTTCATACCTTATGTATCTTAGGGGAGGCGATCTTGTCTACACAATAAATCTAGTTAACACGATATAACTTCATAAAACATAAGCTCAAGAACAAATAAGATCATGATATCCATTACGGTAACTAACTAACATGTTCACATCATATGCCCAAAAAAATTTGTCGTTCATACATAATAGTCACATCTTCACAATCAGTCTAGATTAGTATGACATAATATCATGACATAGTAACTCACACATAAATGTCATAACCCTAACCATTTACATAGACCAATCGAACTTAGTATGACACATATAACATCAAGATTTTAATGTGATAACCATAATCATCAACTTACTATCATATAACAACAACAACTTATATATCATATTAATCAACAACATATAACCTAATCATCAAGCTAACTACCATATAACAACAATAAGTTAACATATAACATACTCATCAACAACATATAACATAATCATCAAGCTATCTAACATAAAATAAAAAATAACAAAGCATAGAACCACGAGATACTATCAATCATGACTATCCTACACATGTTCATATGATTACACTAATAACTTAGCATTTATCATACCTGTAATCATAACAACAACAAAATGAAAGGCATATATATAAACATAATTCATATAACAATACTTAACCCATATACTTGCATGCCCAACATACAAACATGTATGACGACATGCTCTTGCCTCGAGGTCCAATGTTGCAACTTCACTTTAGTGATTTGCATCTCCTTCTTTATCTCAACCAACTCATTAGCACCATAACATACCAGTAACATCATGAAGACCTAATTGCATACAGTCACCTCATGCACAACAACCCTTACCATGACAACGCATGCATATAAACGCTGACATGCATAAAAAATGCATATACAACCATACAATCATGACGTCACATCCCAAAACAGCAGCATAGACCTTCACATGGAGACATCACTAGAACCGTGATCAACACCATGAAAATGCAACAATCACATGGACTACACACATAAGGAACACATATAAAACCAACATGAATGCATGACCGACACATCGCCCATCTAGTCTGAGGGGTGAAACATTCTCTGATATAACTCTGTAACACCCTCCTCCCACATTTACCCAAGTAACTAGTGAACTAGGGTAAACATGTGATAAGAAGTTACTATGATATGACTCAACCTCCTAAGTCATGTTAAGGAAGTGGAATCGACAAAAACACACCATATAGACCTTCAACATTAGCATTACCACCCTCAGGAATGATCCCAACTTTTCTTCCAAACAATCCTTGGGTGCCACTAAGATTTTGGAGCAATTCATACCCAGACGCTCCCATGCTATAAGCATGCCAGCGTCCAGTAGGCTCTAGACGCTCTCATGAAAAAAAATTCCATTGTCCAGGAGGCTCTAGAAACTCTCATGAAAAAAAATTCTAGTGTCTTGGGACTATTTTGCTTAGTGTTGTGCATGTGTCCTTGATATTTAAGCCAATTTTTTAGGCCCAAACCCCAGTTCCTTTCCAAAAATTGAATGGCACCTTCAGAATAGTAAGATAATAGGGAAATGATAGTATAAATACTATTACTTGAACAAGACCTTGACTATACCCCTAATAGCTATGACAAACATATCAAAAATATGTAATATACATGTGTAAAAAATAGATTTAGGAATAGGGATCTGATCCCATACTTATATGAGAATCACTAATAACCATTGTTCCCTCATATCATTTATTGCATTATCATCTATTAGGTCATAGATAAATTTTTCATTAATTTACCAGTAAGAACATAATGATAGCCACGCATAGCCACTGTTATAAAACAAAACATAACCAACATATTAGAAACATAAATACCAAGGAAATCACAACCATACAATCCACACATAAACCAGTATAATACTCATAGAAATACAAGAAGAAATAACCTCATATTGATGATGCAAAATCCAAACCCGAGATGCGACTTCCACGTTCCACCCACCAATAGAATGGATGAGCCAAATCTCTCTTCAGCCATCCACCTTAACTGATCTAACAATGATTCCACCTCACAGTTGGACATCATAGAACCATCATTAGATTGGTCTCTAACCAAGCCTTCCAAGGCTCTAGAGCATTTGTCCAAATAAGGCTTCAAGTACTAGTAACTCAATCCACAACTTATTCCAGGCTTCCAGAGTGTTTGTCCAACCAGGGCTTCCAGGATACTAATTATACCCACCAAGGGCTTCAAGAGATTTTGTCCAACCATGGCTTCTAGGACTAGTAACTCAACCCAAGCTGTTAGAGGGCTCCTAGAGTGTTTTTCCAACTAGGGCTTCTAGGACTAGTAACTCAACCCAAGCTAAGGAAACATGAGAACCAACCAAAACAAAACAAGGAAATAAATCCACAATCACCATGGCTATCCATGAAATGGAAAAGCTAGGCAAATCCACTATCAATCCCAACCATCGTCCATGCCAATGATAGATCATGACCAATAAACCACATGCATATGCCATGCATGCCAAAACTAGTGAGAAAAAGATACATGCATCTTGGTACCTACAACGAAAATCCATTGTAGTTGTTGATCCCAATGTCCTCTTGCACTTTCCTTCTCGTCCTTTGCCTTCTTGCTCCAAAAATCAATGTGTGCCACACCCTCCAAGTGTGCTCCAAGAAAAGTATCCAAGAGTATAAGAGAGAGAGAATAATGAGAGAGCTCCAAAATTGAACTAAAAAAATTCTTACCAACTGATCCTTAGAAGCCTTTTTATTAATGAGGCCTCTATTTTCTTCAATTTCCATTATTTTCCTTCATTTTCCTCCTCACATACAACTTGTGACCTGTCACCTTCATTTTCTCCTAATTTCGATTATTTTCATAAATAAATGTGCCAAAAATTCCATTTTCCTTTTCAAAGCCTTTGCCATTTCCTTTAGCCATAATAACTGAAATGAACATCCACTAGGATGTTTTGGCCACCATTCAGATTGGAATACGTGTCCCATGACCATGGCCTTATATATTTTTACATAGATTTTTAACCAGGGCTGTTACAGAACCCTCGCCCTTGGGGGAACACCGTCCTCCACGTTCAATGAGACCTATAATGAGCAAGACTGTTGAAAACAAACATACTACCCATGGAGCTTTATAACACAAATAGTTGCAGTATTTACAATAACCATTTGCTAAAACATGACAAACTTACAGTTTACTGGAGCTTTATAACATAGCTCATTATTGTATTTACAATAAAAATAACATATACTCATGCACATTTTCTTCACTCAACAAATAGTCATACTATTAGATCTTAGGCTTTTTTGATCCATAATGTAGTAAGCATGTCTTTCAGGTATTATTAATTTGATTTTTATTTGACTCTGACCAACTTATAAATAAAAATGGTTATTAAAATCAATAATTCATATATAATTTTTTATAATTTTTTATAATATTATCAATAAATAAATTATTATATGGTTATTATAATAAATAATAATAATTATTTCTATTTTATTTATTTATTTATGAAATAGAAATAGGGTTATTAATATGCTTTTGATTTTACTATAAATAAAATTGGTTATATATTATAATTTAGTATTGTCAATAAATAATTCCTTATTGGGTTATTTATATATATATATATATATATATATATATATTATATATATATATATATATATAATATATAACTTAATATTATTAATAAATCATAAATATCTATATAAAAAATTAACAACTAGTTTATAACAACTAGCTTTTAATTGAAAAAAAATACATTAATTAAAAAAACTAATTTCCTAATGCCTAATTTTGGACTCTGATGCATCCTTGCTATTTATTCATTAGGATCTATGGATTTTTTCACCTTTGTCCCGAGGATGAACCACATTGTCTGGTTCAAAATGTCTTTTATATGACCAATTAATACTGATGTGATTAATCTGAAAGACGTGCTTACTATAAAATAATCATACTGCCTATGGAGCTTTATAAATTCAACTTGATACAATATTTTCAATAATACACACATATACACATATGTACATTTTCTCAACCAGCAAATAAAAGGATATGATGCTTTCATCCACAACAAGGGAATCTAAAGGCTCACACCTTGACCCTCAAGGTAATACCAGGATTCACCTCCTTGCTAGGAAGTCCAGAATCTACTACGAAAGTAAAATTGCATCCAATGTCTAGTGCCATTTGTCCTCTCATCGAACAACTACGGGCTCATTATTATAGGGTGTAGTCCCAATGTGCATCTGATTCCATCTCATAATTCTAATGACCAAATAAATCCATCACCAACCGTCCCTACTCTACTACACAGTCCCTTAAGAAATCCAGTCATCCCCTTCCGTGCAGTCACACACCTTCCAATATTTGTTAGCACCCCCATCCCAGGAAGTCCATCCCTTTGAAAGGCTTCCTTACATAAGATACAAGGTATATCCTTGCCTTAAAACCATCATAACATTCATAGCATGGTCATGGAAATCAATGGACATTATTGGGTACTAATGTCCCATAATGGCCCTGCTCCTAAAGTACTTTACCAACATATTGTTGCTTGTTCTAATTCCTTTCTCTATTGCTAATTCTTGTAGTTTATTTCAACCACCCAACTAGGCATATTCACGTTTTCCTGTACCAAGCACAAAAGTTCCATTAGATTCAAATAAATTGAAATAAATTCAAGTCATACCTCCTTGGTAGCTCATCAATAAGGTACACTTGCAATCCTGTTTACTTCATGATGAAACAAGCCAAACTAGCATCTTTGACCAAATCATAATGCATAAACATATCAACTCAAGTTAGGTGAAATCACATCCATCATACATCAAAATCATAAATCACATGTAACCATCATTTAAACCAGAATCATAGGTCACATGTAATCATAATAGACCAAAATCATAAATTTCATGCATAATAAAACTGAAATAAAATACTGATACTTATCCTTTAATCAATCCTTAGCTTCTACCTTTGTCCTTATTGTGTACACACACCAACTCGGTTGCCACACCTGACAAACACCCAATGCCTTCTCCTCAACCATGTGCACATACACATAGTGTGCATCACACACATACAACCAGACACAACATACAACACCATGCAATACATGCATCTAAACTTGACACACAACACATACACCTACACCCAATGTACAACACAACATATTGCATGTGCCTACACTAGAGGTACACTACAACACAATACATACACCTACACCCAGTGTATAACACAACACAATATGTGTGCCTACAACTGGTGTACAACACCACACAATACATACACCTACACCTGACATACAACATAATACATACATCTATACTTGATGTAAAACCCCGCATAATACATATATGTACACCGAGTACAACATAATGAATACACATGTCACAATACCATGAATACAAAATGCACATACATAGTACCGCATGCCCAAAACACAACATGTATGACATGCACACAATACCACATGTACAACATGTACACAATACCACTTGTACAATCCACCTCTTCCACAATGTGTGCACAAAACCACCTGCACAATGTGTACACAATTCCACATGTAGATCACACCACCTGTACAACGTGTATACAATGCTAGATATACAAAAAACCACGTGCACGACATGTACATGACACAACATGTACACAACACCATATGCATGACATGTACACAACACGCTGGGGCTTCACTCAATGAACATCTAACATATCATATGCATTCGCGACATATTAAAAATTACCCTTAATTTGATTACATATTAGAAAATATCTCTAAAATTCACAAATTTAACCCCCTACCAATATGAACCCAGTACACCTTTCCAATTTAAAAACCCTACTTTCACTAGATATTGCAGGTATCCATTTTTTCATAAACATTTTTTTATACCCCTTTATATTTTTTTATTAGCTTTGGGCTCCATTTTTTATACCTTCCAATATAAAAACCCTCTTCCTCCTATATATCCCCGAATATATTATGTCATTTTTTCCTCAATAAATATCCCCCAATATGAACCCATGTGTTATGGTATTTCTCCCCCAGTGAAGCCCATGTGACACAACACCCCCTGCACACAACACTATATGTACAACATGTACACAACACCACATGCACACAACATCACATGTATAATCATGCACACAACACCATATGTACATAGCACTGCATATACAACATGTACATAACACCTTATGCACACAACACTACATATCCAACATGCACACAAAACCATATGCACACAACAACTTATCTCCATCATGCACACAATACAATATGTACACATCACCGCATATCCATCATGTACATAGCACCATCTATACCTAGCACTGCATATGCAATATTCACACAACACTATTTGTACCACCCTACACATAACATTGCATAAACAACATATACACACACTATATATACACAACATTGCATTCACAAAACATCACGTATGCAACATGTACAACATATATAGCATATGCACAATAGTTTTACCACACACCGAAAACCACACTGTCTCTACCAAGAAACCTTGCTTTCAGTATTTTATACATGCTTGTCCTAGCATGTCATAGACCGCACTACTTTCATTTCGCTGATGTATCCCTCAGTATAGCCTATCCATAACATAGACACAATATAATCACATAATATCAACTCATAACCACATGATACTGACAACATAGATTTTTCAGGGCTACTCTTCTCAATTGATTCCTCATAAGACCAAGAAGCTCTTCATGCCATTCACCTGCATAAGCAATGATTCCTCCACAAGAATGATCCCTAACAACCCTGTCATATAGTGACATAGATATATAGATACATATATACATATAAATATTAGCCTAAAATAATCATGATCCATGATGACCCTATCAGAAATGACATACATACATACATACTTGTAAACGTAGAAATATTATCATAAACCAATCATAATCCATGATGACCCTGTGAGACATTGCATACATACATACATACACACACACACACACACACACACACATATATATATATATATATCAGTGTAATCATGATCACAAAATAATTACTCAATATCATAAGGTCAAGGTTAAGAGAACTCCCTTTATCTATTCACATCATGCACAACATTGAGAACAATGATTCCCAACATAGCGAAGGAATCTTTACTTTACCTTTCTTGATTACTTTTTTCATGATTTTCCTTGCATTGTCCATTTGCGCCGATGGACCCAACCAATCCAACTAGTTGTCATGCTCTTGCCTTCAACTGCACTTATACATGTACCAACTTCACCTGAGTCTTACATTTACTACTAGATTTCATTAAGCTCTCCCTGAGCTCCACAAACTTTCCTCTTTTCCCAACCTATTCCCTGTTGACAATAATACTAAGAGGGGGGGGTGAATCAGTATTATCTAATTCTTTTACCAAATCTTTCTTATTTATACTTTGAATTATTTTTGCATACCAATACCATAAATAATGAGCATGAGCCAGAAAAGCAGTCAGTCAAATCAAAGAACACCAGATATAAGGTGGAAACCCAATGTGGG
>APFE031705634.1:23871-37731 GCA_000404065.3 Pinus taeda
TAAATTTTCAAACTGGATCCATATACATCAAATGATCATCAAGTGCATGTAAATTATACAGTCAGCTGCAATAACCAGATCAGCAATAACAGAACAGAACCCAGAACACCTTATCAACAGAAAAAATTCAATCAACAGAAGATCTTAACACAGATACGCGGTTTTTCTTTTTACTGGCCTGCGTTGCTACGCACTTCACCCTCTGCCTCTCTGCGTATTCCCACAGAGATCCTTCTGCTGAACAGCGTGGCCACGCACTGCTCCTTTCACTGATCTGCGTACAGTACGCACCCAATGGCACTATCGCGCCGCGTACTTCCCAGGAGATACGCACTCAAAATAATAACTGCGCCACGTACTTTCACAGTAGGTACGCACCCAAAAGAATAATCGCGCCGCGTGTTGCTACAGAAGGCACACACCTGAACCACTGTTGCCCTGCGTATCTACGCTCTGAACCTTCGGCGCCTCTGGGTACCCACGCACTGAACCTTCGGCGCCTCTGCGTACCCACGCACAGAACCTTCGGTGCCTCTGCGTACCCACGCACTGAACCTTCGGCGCCTCTGCGTACCTTGGACTAGGGCTGAATAACCTCAGATTGCTTCATTCTGAACTTGTGCTCAGGAGACCACCCTCGCAGATTCGCTTCTAACCTCTCCTTTATAGATCAATCTTTTTAAGACCGGAACCAAATAAATCAGTCTTTAAGATATTCCAATTTCACAAGATACACAGCCAAAATGGTCTTCCTTTGCTTTATATAGGCTAGCTCTTTCCTCAAATCAAGGATCATGGGGCTCAATAAAATAATAAAAATAAACAATACCATGGGACCCCAAAACATGATTAAACCCAATACTGTTGGCTAAATACCATGAGAAACCCCACGTGTGGGCGCTTAACTGCCTTGGAATGTGTGCACTGGGGTACGCACCTCATGGATGGGTAATCCGCGTATTTGGACGCGGTCCCTACATGGCATGCCTGCGGGTACGCACCTCCTGAACTGTTCTCCTGCGTACTTCTTTATTTTTATCAAAATGAGAGCCATGCCATGGGTGTTGCCATCAAGTACAACATCTGAAACATATAATCATACCAGAACCATAATGCCAACATTCCCAATACTCTCAAAACATAAAAGGAAGTACCAATAAGGAAGCAAGAGAAAACCAATAACAATACAACACCACAAACAAAGTGGTATGGACATACACCAGATATAAACAAAGGCACAATCAAGCACAACAAATCACAAATTACCAAAAGCACAAGACTAGAAACAACACCATGATTCAATCCCCATGGTTCCCAAAGCTTCCAAGGGAAAGCCCAAGCTGAGGCTTCTTCACGACTTCATGGAAGTCTCATTTTCCATGCAATACCTTGCATCATACTTTAATAAAAACACAACTTTCAGTGCATAAATAAACAGAAAATACACCAGTTACCTTATCTTGTTGTGCCAAGCATGTTTCTTGCAACCGAACACATCCATGCCATCTCTCAAGGGACTCCAATTTCCTTGACAAATTGACCTCTAATTGGAGGCTAGCTAATATACCTGTCAAGTACATCTTCATGAGTCTAACACATATCCATATAATTTCATACAAGATTAAGGTTAAGAAGACTTCTTGTATGCAAAGCACTCATTCGTTTGGAATTAGGCTTTCCAAACATATCCAAAGGAATTCTTATCCAATTCCTTTCTCTTACCCTTTTTACCTTGTTGCAATCGAGGCTTACAATGTCATGTCACATCACCCAATTGTTAGTTATATAAAAACTTCAACTATTACTTTTAGGGTCCTATAATTATTATAGGGTCACTTGATGGTGATTATTATATTTCAGATGTTGTAAATAATATTCCATATTGTAAATTATTTCCAAAAAAGGTCAAAACCTTAGGAAAAATAAAAAAAAATATGCTTGCAAGATGAATTGCAGCATTAGAGGATAATTAAGTATGTTTAGATTAAATTAACTACATCATTTAAATTTGATTAAATAAAACTGTAATAAAGGCCTTGGTACCATAGTTTGATTTTATTGTAAGGTTGAAAATGTCAAAAAGGGATTTTGTCACATGGGGTTAAACAGTTGCATCTTTCCCGCTCCTCGATTCTCTTGCTCCATAAATCGATGGCTCACAATCCTTTTCATCCCCCCTTCTCCAGCCTAGCTTTACCACTAGGGGGTCCAAAAAGGTGATTTTACCCCTTCGGCCCCACACTACGTGTCTTCCCCTCTGCGTTTTGCAAGCCCCCCTCACGATACAACCTACCACTCCGACCCCCAATTAAAAACTGCTTACCACCTTCCTTCTTACCGCTCTCCATTCCTACCATCTTTCCCATGCACTCTTGGTTATGTTACCATTTCTTGACTGCCATGTCACCTCCTGCATCCACGTCATTCACATGTATCATGATCAGTTGAAACTATGCTTTTTCCTATATGCCACATTGATTTCAAACATGGTTTCCAAACCAATGAGTGTGAATTTTTAGAAGCTGAAAGACGTTTTTCCTACCAACATTCTCATGTACAAAAACCTCTCTCAGTTTCTAACAGCTATTATGGTTTTGGATATATAGATGAAGCTTTGCAGACATATTTTCCCAAATTTTCCTATTTAGTCATACTGTTGCAGAACATATTATGGCCAATCAGAGATGACTCTTGAGAATGGGAGGACTTTTGTGTTCCTAAGCTGCCAAAGTACAATAACCTACTTCATATTTTACACATATATTACAAAATTAGAGATAAATTTACATCTTTTCAACCTATTTTTTGGGCTGTGCAAAGTCCTGTTTCAGTCACCCTTTTATAGAGAATATTGAGAATAGTTGGAGCTGAATTTTGGGAATCTGAGAGAGGTTTATCTCAGGAACACATTTATCTAGAAATAAAATCTCTCAATTTTTACATAGATATCTTGGATTGAGATATACAAAGGGATTAATGGACCCTGTTTTGTAAAATTTTGTGAGGAAAATGCTCAAAGACAATGAGCCACCTCATCAACTAAGAGTTGCAATAAAATTCAAATTTCTCTTCTTTGTCAACATAAATATTTTTTGAATGGAACATTTAGTTTCCTGGATGAAGATCACATTCGGTGCTTCTTGTTTCATTCTATTACTAAGTAATCTTTGTTTTCTTTTATCGCCTAGACCCTAATATTCCAAGAAGTGAACTTCATTATTAAAGATTTGTAAAGGAGTAGCTGGTTAGGTCTTTCATCTTACCTGAATCTATCATTAGCTTTCCACATTCCATAAATAGCTCATTCTGCTTTTTCCTGCCTCTTTTCTTTCCTAAGTTTATGGGTGCTAATCCTGGTGTGGTTTTCATAGTTTTCACACCTTCGTTGCCCTGCCTTTCATTGTTTCTTTGCTTCTCCAACCCTTTGGTTTGAGTTTTCCATATAAACAGCTAATGAACTCTATTGAACTCCTCTGGAGGTAACGAGTCTACCCCCTCCCTAGTTCCTTGTTTCAAGAATCCTTCCAGATCTAGGTTCTCTTTATCAAGAATCTCCTATAGTTTGTGGTCCTCCATCTCCAACTCCCTTTGGGTCATTTCCTGGTCCATCTCCAATTCTATATCACTCATCATAGTTTCTTGATGTTTATTAATATCACTTCCTCCCTTTGCCAGATCTGCTTTTCTTATCTCTTCTTCTTCTTCTAGTACTTGGAACCTACTCTGACTGGCCTATTGCCCTTCTGTTTGATGTAGCTTTGGCCCCCTTTTGCCTCCTTTTCCTTTATGTACCACTTTGTGAAAGCTTTCACTATCTTTCATGGTGTTAGCTTTAATCTTGTTTTTTGTTTTACTCAGAGGGCAATCTCTAAATAGGTGCCCATGCTCATGGCATTTGTGACATCTGAATGGAATATGTTCATAATCCGTTGTTTGCACCCATTATTCATCAAACACTTCCAAGATTACCTCATCTAGTAGAGCTCCAGAGAGATCCATCTCCACACATATTCTCGCAAAGGAAGTATATTTTCCCCTTTTAGTGACCTTAGAAGCTCTGACAAAACACCCTAACTTATTTCCTATGGCAGATAAGGATTCTGTTTGCCAATAATCAAGAGGTAGAGAGTAGAGGCTAACCCAAACCGGGACCGAGGTAAAAGTCTCACGCTCTGCGACAAAATTCATAATCCATGGTCGCATATAAAGGCCTGCTATTACATAAAAGTAGGGTCCTCCTTCAAACACTCTGTCCTTATCTTCAATATTTGCAAAGACCACAGTAAAGAATCTCTTTGACCCAAGATGTAGGTCTATGTTTCCTTTTGGTTTCCAGTGGTATTTAATCCACGTTTGTAAAGCTTTTTCAGTGGGCCATACGCCCATGAATTTACAAATGATTGCATATGTCTGCATGTGGTCCCTGTGCGCCTGCAGAGCAGGATCATTTAAAACTACTCTGGGTGCGATCGTAGCTTTGGGTTTACATGGTCCCTTTTGTGCTTTTTCTTTTGTTCCCTGTTCCTTGTCTTCTTCCTCATTTTCTTTAGTGTTATTATTCTCCCTTGATTTAGTGCCATCTTTCCCCTCTTCACTGTTCCTTTTCCTTCCCTCTAAAGGACCTCTATCATATTCTTTTGGTTTTTTACCTCTGCTGGCCACAACCTGCTTGTAGGAGGGAGTGGAGCTCCCTCATTTGCATCCTTCCATGGAGAACAACCTTTGCAAAAGCCTGTAACCCTAACTAATCACCCACCGGAAATCCTTCCATTCACACACACAATATCACTGCAATTAAATATCAACAATCTCTATGCATATGGTTTCTCATCCAAAGGCAAGCATCGATAATTTATCATCCGCAACAAGAACCATTGGTTTATCAATCCCAACAAGAACCTAGTTCACATAGTTAATTTCACTCCACGTTCAGGCTTGGAAATACTCAAATGTATGCTAAATTCACCCTTGCTCTCCTTTAAGTAAAAACGTGTAAATGTTTACCACAATTAACTTAGGGTTTATTCCCATGAGCAAGTGATATGTTTTATAAGAGTTTTTATTTTCCTTCATTTAAAATAAAGTTTAGAGTGGTAGCTAATAACTATTTATTTATTTATAAAATAATAAATGTTTTTGTTAATTGGATTTAGGAATGCTTATTATTCTTATGATCAAAATTCAATTTCAACTAGTGAATATATATATATATATATATATATATATTATATATATATATAATAATATATATATATAATATATATATATATATAATCAATTTAAATGTTCATGAAATACAAATGTAAATTATGTATTCAAAAATTTAATAATAAAATAATAAAGAATTTTTTATGAAAAGAAAATACTATTTTATAAAAATTAAAATTATCATTAAAAAAAAACAAATTAATTAATAAAAAATTAAATAATCATTTATAATAAAAAATTCAAGTTATATGAATTAAAAATTAAATAATAATTTACTATGAAGGATATTAATGTGTTACTGCCTTATCCACCTTATCGAGCTTAACATTAATGAAGCCATAGTCATTCATCTCACTCTCTAAAAATATTCACTCTCTATCTTTAATAGATTGGCTCTTTATCTTTGAAAGAGTAGTAAACAAAATGTTTGATTTGCTCTAGTTTTTTTTTTTCTTGAAAACACGATATCTTGTTATTCATTACCTAGTCAAAGATATTTACAAACAACATGTTTAGTGAGGGGAACAACCATCTAATGATATCCTTGAGGGCACACAACAAACTATCTGGAAAATTATGCATCCATGAATCCATTATTTAGAGAAAAGATCCCAAAAAAACTAGATTTTAACAAAAATGTCACTATATCTAGAAACAGGTACAACAAGAACAAAAAATTGAGCCTGTTCAACCTTTGACGCCCATAGAATCATCCTTAGAATTTTGTACAAAAGAAAAGGACTAGTATGCACCACTCTAAAAACTATAATAAAAATTAGAGCAGCTAATAAACATCAACATGGAGTTTGTCTCCGTCACACCATTCTTCCAAGTGAATGGACCCTGGCTAAATTTAAAGATTCAACTTTGATAGAGAATCATCGTGAAGGTTAAATTCTCTATAGATATGAAAAAATGAAACATATTGAAATTTTATAAACAACTTGATATTTCATATGGGAGATTACTAAGAAGAGGGGCGGGGGAACAATGAATCACTAATTTAATTCTTTGTTTTTGTTCAACTTAATATTCTTCTTATGCAGTGAATGGTTTATGTTTGTGCTCAATAGTTATTGAATTCCTTTTGCAAATTTCAAGGAGAGATGTTTGCATATTTGTTTACCAAGAATTAAAAGCATTCACACAACATGCAAGAATTAAACACATAAAGACACCATATATAAGTGGAAACCCCAAAGGGAGAAAACCACGAACTTTAGGCTGAAAGTGATGTGAAGGAAAGTTGCTACTCATTTTTACATCATATTTTTGTAGGCTCCAACCTACAAGAGGCTCCTACCTCAAAGGAAGCTTCAACTCCCACAAGTTTTATACAAACTACAACCCATAGGAGGCTCCTACCTCAACATGCTACAACATGTTCCTTTACAAGCTGTAACATAGAAAAGAACATAAATTTCTCAAGTCACAAATGCTGGTTACCTCATATCCAATTCTACTATAAATTTTTATGTTGAATTGCTTCTTCTCTTCACTCTTCTTCTCTTCTGCCATTGTTCATTCTTTCTCTGATGCAAAACACTTCCATTCAAAAAGAAGATCATCAGTTTCGTTCCACAATGTATGTTTTATAAGAAAGCCCTCTTGGTTGTTTGTATTCTTTGGAGGAATATGAAATCAAGCATAGCCTCTTGGACTTCTAAAACTGCTCACAATCTTGTCTTTTCATTTTCAGTTCAGAAAAATATTTGTAATAAAAAATAGAGTTGAATTATCAACTCATTTAGTAATAACTACAAGAGAAAAATCAGATTTGGATTATCTACATTTTTTGTTCAAACAAATATATGTATTTCAGATTTTGTCTCAATGTTTAGCTTTCACATTGATTATCGTAGCCTTTGCACTTCACATCACTTTCATCCTTTTAAATTCAACATTCAACATTTATGTACACTTTCCATTCAACATAAATTATCACCAATGTGCTTAGTGAAATCAATAACATTTATCAACATTAATTAATGAGCTTAATCTTGACATCAATGCCAATATTGCCAACACAGCTCCACCACCTTGGACTTCCAATAATATAAATTCGGTGCCTATACTTCAGATTTTCCAAAAAACTAGTCAATGATGATATTAGAGTCCCCCCAATCGTTATCTCAGGGATATGTAATGACTTTTCTATAAACCTTAGGGCCCATGCAGCCAAGAGTTTTTCTTTAGTATTTATGCCCAAACCAAGACCCAACCAAGCTTTTATAACATGTGTTTTAGCAAGGAGAAGGATAGAGCCACCTGCATAATTCTCTCATTCAGTTGTAGCATCAAAGAAAGCAATAAGAAATTGAAGATTAAGGATAGGGTGACTACATTTATTATTGGAGAATTCTTGTTTTTATGAGGATACTCTCGCTAATAGGTAATCATTTTAGATGAGGCCATACATAAGGCGGGCCGAATGTTTTCAAATATCGTTTTGTTTCATAAGATCCATATTTTCCATGCAATGAAGGTTGGTATTGTGAGGAACCTTTTCTTATTAGAGAACTAGAACAAAAGACATTTAGAAAATGAACCGAAATTCTCAGTCAACTTAATACGAAGAACAAATAGCACATTAGAAAAAATTATTTTAGCTTCCCCACATCTGAGAAAGAGATGATCTATGATTTTGCCTTCAACTCTACCTAAAACACGTATGTTGTGACCTTGGGAGCCCCTTTTTTGCAAATTGTCCCAGGATAATATTTTGTGCTTCATAACTAGCCACAAGAATATTTTAAGATTTGAAGGGAGATTACATTTTCAAGTTAAACAGAACCATCAAGAGGCATCTATCTAACAATAGGAAGATGCAAAAGAAATATACATAGTTTTTGCAGTAACTCTTTCTTAGGAGTTATCCCAGGACCACACTAGATTATATTTTTCTTTTGAAAGGCTTATACCATTGAGGGACAAATTGAGGATAAAACGATCCCATTCAATGACTAAGTTATGTTGCATACTTAGATCAGAAGAGGATATCTAATGACCCTTGGAGCAATCAAATGGAAAATATCTAAAGGATCGAGCCAACATAAACATACCTTGGGAGTTAAGGAAGGTAACTAATGATCCACATAAGAAAAAATAAGGGCTACCACCAAGGAATGAATCTTTACCCAAACAAATCTGACAACCATTTCCAACCTTCCATTATAACCATTTAAAAATATAAGGGAAGAATGACATAAGACTTTTCCAAACAATAGACCTAGGAATAGAGACAAAATTATATGCAACCATTTTACGAACCGAGCAAATCAAGGACTGGTTTTTTAAATACTTTCCTTAATTAAAGAACTCCATAATCCATTTCTTTCTACAGCTCCCCATAGGATTTTAGTAGTGCATTCTCTCTCAAACCAAAAGAGGTTTTTAAGACCCCATCCCCCCAATGTTTCTGGAATTGAAAGGGACTCTGATCCAGCTAGTTGGATTTTATCTTTCTCAGCCTTTCTTGCCCATAAAAAGTGAAACATTTTTTTTATGGTTTTTTTGAGCACAAAGGACGGGATTCTTACCAGATTCATCTAGAAAACAAGAATGATTTCAAATACCGATTTTATTTAACACCAACCAACCCCCAACCAATAACCACATATAGCACCAACAACTATTTTTTTTTTCAACCTTCTTGGCCAACGAAAATCAATCTTATTTTTTATAATTATTGGGATTAAGCCAAAAACCAATATATTTAAACCCAGAGTCCAGATTCTCATTCCTACAAGGCCAAATTTACATTACCAAATCCTTTATCACATGGAGGAGAAAACAATATTTTTATAAACTAACCCCCATCCTGGTTTTTAGGTAGATGATAGAGATGATTTTAGTGTATGTGATCCATTCTTCCTCTGAACCATCCCCTAAAATCAAATCATAAAAAATTAATAAATTGGAGATGACTGAAATAGCCATAACTTTGATACCTTTTATTCTGCCTTCCCTTCTCTCCTACAAGATAAGTTTTTTGAGCCCTTCATTTACCAAAAGTAAGAGGAGTGGCAATAGAGGGCATCCCCAATGGAGCCCTCTAGAAAAAGGGAAAAAAGGAGATGGGAGTTGTTGATTAAGGCAGCTAAGGAGGAAGAAGAGATACAAACCATTATCAAGTTGGTAAAAGGAGGCACTAAATCAATTTGTATCAGCAAAATCCTAAGGTGGTCCCAGTTGACTTTATCATAGGTTTTCTTTAGGTCTAGTTTAAAAATGAGCGATTTGATCTTTTATTCCTCAATTGAATGAGGACAGTCCTGAGCTAAGAAATTCATGTATCTATCTTCTAGTTAGGAAATCGAATTGCTTAGAGATTTCATACGCCAATTTTTACTTTAGTTTATTACCTATGGTTTTGGAAATTACTTTATAGACTAGGTTACATAGAGATATGGGACGAAATTGGTCAAAGGAAAGGGACTTATAGGATTTGGAATTAAGGTGAGGAAGGTAGCATTAATAGAGTTGTTGGCCTTAGTTTTGACTTTATATTCCTCTACAATGTCCAAAATATCATTCCCAAATAGATCAAAGAAATGGTTGAAAATTTCTATGGTCCAACCATCACGCCCAAGATTTTTTTTTAGCATAGAACTTCAAGACCCCTTGGAATTCCTCCAATGAAACCTGAGCACCAATAAAAACTACCTCTTTTTCAGAGGAAAATAAGGAAAGATATTGATTACCTGAAGTTGGTCAACCAAGTTATTGATCGGGGGTTGCTTGAAGATATTGCAGCAGTAAGTAACCATTGAATGTTTTAAACCATCTATATCAAAAATGGTCAAATCACAAGGTCCCTTCAATTCCTAGATAGAGTTGATTTCTTTCCTATATCAAGCATATTTGTGAAAGAATTTGAAATTACCATCACCTTTAGATACCCAATTAATGATGCTTTTAATTCTCCAGGATTGTTTATTTATCTTTAAAATGTGCAAGTTTATCGATTGCAGATTGCATAGCTGTTGTTTAATTTACAACGTGAACAATTCTTTGAAAAAAGAGTGATTGAATAAATCTATTTCCTATTCAATCAAACCAAGTTCAACATTGATCTCTCTCTTCTTATTCTTCTCCCCTTCAACATCCAATTTTTCAACCAATTTAACTTATATGAGAAAGTATCCATGCCTAATTCAAGAAATGCAACTCCCAAAGAAGGCCAAGAATCCCTTACAATCTTGTTAAAAGACTGATCTTCAAACCAGACTTGATTAAACTTGAAAGGCAAGGGAGAAAAGGAATTTTGAACTTCGAACCCATGAAATATTGGAAAGTGATATTAGATACTATCTGAAGCAATCCAAGATCTATATTTGTTGAAAAATGGGATGTGGCTTTCTACCATTAGAAACTTATCCAATATTTTCGTCATCCCATCATTGGCCACTCCGCCATTTTTCCATGTAGGCTCCAACAGAGCTAGACATACATCAATTAGTCCTGCATTTTGGAACAAAAGGTTAAAGTACAGAGCAAGTGTATTTTTCCTGGATTTCATGCCTCATATTTCATTGGCAGATAGAGTTAACTTTATATCATCAACAAGAAGCAACTTGTTATTACCCAAAAGACCACTATTGTGGAAAGCATCCCAAAAATCCCTCCTCTCCTTATAAGACCCATAGAAATTCACAACAGTCACCTGCCTAGAAAAACCCCTGAACCTGCCTTCAAGAATAATCCCCACCTTTGATTAGAATGCAGAGAAAGAGTAGATAGAAGGGTCCTAGATGAAACATAGACCACCTTGCTAACGTTCAGCATCTAACACACAAACACACTAACCGAGGTGAAATTTGGAGAAGAACTCCTCGGCATTAGACCCATATACCATGGTTTCCTGATATAGCATAAAAAATGGAAATAATATTCTAACAGCCTCCTAAGGGAGAGGATTTTGGAGTTTCCCCCAATTCCCCTAAAGTTCAGAGATAGGACTTTCATTCATGACTTCCATTAGTAGGAAATTGTGATCCAAGGGCTCAGGGGGAAGGGATGCCAGAGGCACCATGACATGGGCCATATCTAGCCAAAGATTTTTTATTGTATTTTTTTTTTCTAAACAATGATAAAAACATCAAAGAGGGTTGGAAACTCCAATAAAGGTGAGGGGGAGGGGAAGGAATTAAGGATCAGAAGAGGGACAAAGTTTAAAATGTCATAGGAGGGTTGGTAGGAAGGGGGAGGGAAATGAGGAGAGCAGATAAAATAATTGGAAGACGACACTAAAGACGAGGGGACAAAATCAAGAGAAGGTAACTAGAGGAGATAGGTGCAAGGGAGGGCACCGATGACAATGATACCAAAGTGGAAAAGAACATAGGTCAAGTGAGCCCACGTGAAAGAGATTACTAACCAAGGAGAAAGAAGACATCTGAAAAAGGCTTTCGAAGCACAAAGAGAGTGGTTGATTCATATATGATGGCCAGTGAAAAAGGGAGGGAGGCCTCGAAGTTGGAAAGGGACCAAACTAATACCAAGAGACACTATAGACTTTTTTATAACTGATATTTTTAGTTTTTTTAATTTAATGAAGCATAATAAAATATTTACGAGAAAGAAATGAAATTAAAGTCTTACATAGGAGCTACATGGGTAACAAAAGTGTCTAGAGACAAAGATTCTACTTGAGAATTTCTTGAGGTGACGTTCACATCCGAAAATAGTTTTGTAGAATTAGATACGAGAGAGGATGGATAAAAATTCCCCAAATTGAGACCTTGTGGCTTAAATACATTCAGAGGATTATGACCAGATTTACTTTCATCAAAAGACCTAGGAGGAAACTCCACGTTATTGGACAACTTCAAAACCCCACCTTAAGCTAGGAGAGATTCATCCATAGCTTGGAAGGATTTATTCTTATGACTTATGACCATCCCACGATGAGGCCGATTGTAGTCCTTGTGAATATGACCAGTTTAGTGGAAGTCAAGACACGTGAAAGGGGTTTTCCACTAGTCCAAGGGTTGGAAATAAGTTCTTCCAATGCATGAAATGATCACTTCCTCAGGAAGGTTAGCCTTTGATTCCATTTCAACTAAAACACGGGTTATGCACTTATCAAACTCCATTAACAAATTCTTATCAAAATAAAAAAACATCTCGAGCACATCGGCAACATTGATAAAAATATTCCTCATCTATAGCTTGAGAGGAAACCTAGGTAATTTAATCCAGAAGTATTTAAGGAACGGTTTTTTATTCACCGAGTTAAATATCACATGCCACTGAACCACCATTACAGAAGGATAATCATTTTCAATGGATCGTCATTGCTAGGGTTTGGTCAACCTATTTTATTACATAGCTCAAATGAGTAGTTATTACTAGACCTTTCCTTCACCATTGTTATTTGAGTCTATTATTTCATGAATTTCTCTAAATTTATTATGCCCATGTGCAATCCCTTTTGACTTGTTATTAAAAATAGGTTGCAGTGAATTTATTTTAATAGGCTTAGGTAGATATTTTCTATCTTCTTTCTTTAATCTATTTTATATTTTAATTTATAACATTTATGTTTAATAGATTCTAGTGAATATATTTCATTTTCAATTTATAAGCAATATGAATTAAATTTATTGTTCTTTTTCGATTAAAAAAGAAATGAAATTATTCTTTTGTGCGTGTGAATTTTTCCTTTTTCTTACCACGATGGAGATTTACATGAGATAATTCTTTGTGCTATTGGTATTCTGTTAGGTCCCTATAATACTAGTGATTCCCCCATTACTATTGTCATTGTAGCCCTTATTGTTATTATTGTGCCCCTGTTGTCCCCATATTGTTATTAGTGTGCCCCATAGAAACCCACTATTGTTATTATTGTTCCCTTATGTTATTACTGTTATGTCGGCTTGATTATATTATGACCCCTTAGACTCCTATATATAGAAGGGAGGTTTAGTCATTTGTATCATCCAAGAATTATTCATTTGTGTAATGTAAAGGAGGTTTCCCCTTTGAAGAGGCTGAATTCTAAAGCATTGATCTATCTTTTCTATATTTTTGTGAGCTGGTTTCATAACATTTGGTATCAGAGCTTTGGGTTCTAGGGTTTCACTGCTCCAAACAGGTCATCGTGGCATTTTTGCTATAATGTTTGTTCTGCGACATTTCTAAAGCTAAAAAAAACCCATTTGAGCCTGTTCTAAACTTCAGCTCTAAATTTCAGAGCTTGTCTCGCTTCGGAGATATGATTTGAAGAAGATAGAGTTTTTGCAGACTCCTGAATTACATTCCAAATAGGTGACCTGGGGAGAATCATCATAACTTTTGTTCGGAGCATCAGATTGAAATTTCGTAAGAATTCTCACAAAGAGTACAACCTGTCATTTTTCATATATCAGTTTTAGGTACTAAGGTCGAAATAGTGACACGTGAAACTTCGCACAAGTTTCCTCTACTGAACTAGTCTTGATCAGACTTGCGGGTTTAGAAAGAGGACTCAGAGGGCTACTACAGGATGTGATTTCAAATATTCGAGATTTGTAGTTACAAAGATACAACAGATTCAATATCGAGATCTTACCAAGTGAAAAAAAGGTGTGTATTTTTTTTAAATTTTGCATAAGATTGGTTTGAAAAATTAGTTTGAAGGAATTCAAAGGGAATAGTGAAGAATTA
>APFE031705634.1:40229-54428 GCA_000404065.3 Pinus taeda
CTGTAAGAATTCCCAGCTAAAACAAAAGATTCTTATGGAATTGCACACTTCTCCCCTAGGAGGGCACTCATGATTTTTAAAAACTTACCACAAGGTTAAGAAGGATTTTTTTTGGGATGGCCTTAAATCAGATATTTAAAAGTTTGTGGCAGAATGTTTGTTTTGCCAACAAAATAAAGTTGAAACAATTAAGACACCGGGTCTATTACAACCTTAATCCATTCCAAGCCAACGTTGGGAGGAGGTTTCAATGGATTTTATCACAGGTTTACCCAAGTCTGAGGGAAAGAGTGTCATCATGGTGGTCGTTGACAGACTTACCAAGTATGCACACTTTTGTGCATTATCACATCCATTTAAAGCCAGTACAGTTTCTACTGCATTTATGGAAACAATTCAAAAGCTACATGGAAACCCAAAGATTATTGTAATTGACAGAGATCCCATTTCACTGGAAATTTTTGGACAAAATTATTTTCTTGTTGGTACTCAGTTAGCTCATAGCTCATCTTATCATCCTCAATCTGATGGGCAAACTGAGATAGTAAACAAATGTTTGGAAGGATATCTTCGTGGCTTTGTATCTGATAAACAAACACAATGGGTCAAATGGTTTCCTTTGGTTGAATGGTGGTATAGCACTTCCTTCCATATTGCAGCAAAAATTACCCCATTTATGGCACTTTATGGATATCATCCACCATCCATCACATCATATTTAAGAGAAAATTCTAAGGTTCAAGCAGTGGAACATCACATAGAGCATCAAAAACAAGTTCTCCAGCTCTTGAAGGGTAACCTCACATTGGCGTAGAATAGAATGAAACAACAGGCAGATCAACATCGCAGCGAAAGAAGTTTTGATGTAGGTGACTAGGTATTCCTACGGCTATAACCATATAAAAAAAATGTCCCTCAAGCAAGCTAAGAAGGATAATAAATTATCACCAAAGTATTATGGTCCGTACAATGTGTTGCAAAATATTGGTACAATGGCATACAAATTGGAGCTTCCTGCAGCTTCCCGAGTGCACCTAGTTTTCCATGTTTCATGTTTAAAGAAGGTTATAGGTGACAAGCTCCTAGTTCAAACAATATTGCCAGAACTTAACGAGGAAGGAAAAATCATATTGGAACCAAAAGCAGTCACAGAAACAAGAACTCAATAGCTACGAATGTGATCAAATTCGGAGTATCTCATCAAGTGGAAGAACTTATCTGCTGAAGATTCCACATGGGAGGATGAGAATTTTATACAGAAGCATCTAGAACTACTCAACCGTTGAGGACAACGCTTTTCGGAAGTAGAGGGGCATGTTAGGTCCCTATAATACTATTGATTCCCCCACTACTATTGTCATTGTATCCCTTATCATTATTATTGTGCCCCTATTGTCCCCATATTGTTATTAGTGTGCCCCATAGAAACACAATATTGTTATTATTGTTCCCTTATGTTATTACTGTTATGTCAGCTTGATTATATTATGACCCCTTATACTCCTATGTATAGAATGGAGGTTTAGTCATTTGTATCATCCAAGAATTGTTCATTTGTTTAATGTAAAGGAGGTTGCCTCCTCGAAGAGGCTGAATTCTAAGGCGTTGATCTATCTTTTCTATCTTTTTGTGAGCTGGTTTCCTAACATATTCCCACCGCAAAACCAGACTAATAACTTTGAGCGACAATTCCCTTATTCTCAGATTCAATTGTGGCTCTCAATTGCGGGGTAGAAATCATTAGGCTTGTTGTATTTAGCTTAAGGAATACTCTAAGATTGGGTCTCAGGTTCAATTTATTAGTGTTTTTTTTGTTCTATGCCCCTTAAATTTCTAGTTACCTAATTTCAATCCTCTACATGTTACTCTGTTTTATTATTTTTTTGGTCTTATTGCCTTCTATGGGTTTATTTATAGTTATTTCCCTATTTTTATTATCTTCTCTCTAGTACCATTTCCTCAAATCGACCTATTGTTTGGCTCTCACTCCTCTCTATCTATAGGTGTTAGTTCTTGGCTTAGTCTATCAACTTGGAGATCCCTAGCTAGTCTCATTTACCACGATGGACATTTTTCTTTGGTAGGTTCTCCCCTATTTATATTTGATGCTCCCCCCCCTGATGCTTGTCTCTATATCACTCCATTGGTTTTTTATTCTCCTTTCCTCCATCTCTACCCTCCCATCCTTATGGCTTAGTGATAAGTTTTCTCAATTCATAGAGGAGGCAAAAGAGGTAGAGTCACCCCTCCTATCAATCTTGATCCTCTTCTTCCCTCTTCTTATCAAACTCGAGCATAAGTTGCAACTTGTAGTTCAATGGCTAGATATATGGGAAGCTATCCTTGAAGAAGTTTGTAGAACCATCTCTGAAGTGGAAGAGGAAGTTTCTCAAACTTGTAGATTCATCTTAAACCATCATACCAATAGGGATACCAAGAATTGGATCCTTGAGATGGAAACTCCACTTCAGCTCATCAAACTTCCTATATGAAAACAATTAAATTGTATTAGCACATTAAAACTCTCTTGGGCATATCTCTCACAGATCATTCAAACAGCCAACAAGAAATTCTAGTGTGTATGGCAAAGATGATGGATAAAATGGACAGGTTGGACAAAATGGTTTTTGCACTAACCAAAAAATTAAAAATCCTTTCCTTCACCTCCTTTGATGAAGACATTAATTCTCCTCCACCAATACAGGTGGACTCTCTCTCAAGATAACATGATAAAAGGAACCATCTTTTTTGTTATGGTACTTTATTATGGCATTGTTACAAATATGGTTGTAATATTTTGGCATAGCATTTCATTTAGTTTTCTTTATAGTTTGAATAATAGATTCATAGCATATGGGATATGTAATACCAACATTTTGAACTTATGCTACAGGTCTACTTTCCTAAGTGGCATACAAGTATCCCATGAAAAACTACAATGTACCTTCTTTTGAAAGTAATATAGAATAGCTAATATTACAAATAACAATAATAATAATAACTATTTTGAAAGATAACTAGTTTTGAAATTTCAACTCCACTTACTTTTAAAATTATTTTGTATATTAAACACATCGGGGCTTCACTTGGGGAGCAATACCATACCACATACATTCATATTGGGGGATATATATTGGGGAAAAAATGGCATAATATATTGAGCATATAATAAGGGGTAAAGGGTTTTTATATTAGTACGTATGAAAAATGGAGCTCAAAGTTAATGAAAAAATATAAAGTGATATAAAAAGTATTAATGAAAAAATAGATACCTACAATATCTAGTGAAACTAGGGGTTTTTAAAATTGGGAAGGTGTACTGGGTTCGTATTGGAAGGGGGTTAAATAATATGATTTTTAGAGGTACTTTCCAATACGTAGTCAAATTAAGGGTATTGTTTAGTATGCCACGAACACAAGTGCTATGTCAGAGGTTCTTTGAATGAAGCCCCCACAGTTAAACATGGATTATAATATGTTTAGAATGTATGTATATTAGGTTTTTATATATGATATATGTACTTGATATATTTTCATAAAAAATAATCTGTATTGTGCAGTTATTTTTATATCATAAGTATTGAAATAGTGTCCAACATCAATGAATCAATCAAATAATACAAGATAACAATGTTATTGGAACAATGTTTTTGTTTTTTATAAATGTTATTCCTCTTATATTATTTTATCGTTATATTTATTAAAACAATCTATTTTTAATATAATTTTAACATAATAATATAGATCATAAAACAATTTAATTACATTAATTATACATATATATAACTCATAATAGTGATCACATCTTCGCCACCATGCCCTTTAAGAAACAATTAGTACATGGTGCATTTTATTATTTTGAATTATTTTTTATTCATTTTTCCACATGTCCCTTAGCAATGAAATAGTATATGGGGTTCTCCTTCAATCATCAAAATCAAGTCGGTTAGCAAGAAAAATTGTGTAAATCATGTGACATCGATTACTTATAGGTAATATCCATATCCTAGGCATGGGTAAAATTTGAACACATCAGAGCTCATCAAGTGGGCTCTAGCACGTCCCATAAGTGCAAACCTAAAATTGAACATCCAAAAAAATGTAGATTTTTATTTGTACATGTTTTTAAAATTTTTAAATAATATAACAAAATGTCTTATGAAGGGTTTCTTGCTTGGATAAATTGTCGTATATCTTGGTTGTTCAACCCCTCATTGCCTTGTTCTAGAGATGGACAAAGTACGCAACCAACATTTTAACAGTCGGTTTTTTAGCAATTATTTTGAGTACACATTAAATGCAACAATTACTATGAAGGAAGGTTAAAGACAACTTTACTGATGCAGAAAAGTTGAAGAGAGTTGTAATTGTGGCATGGTAGTACATGCTTCATAACCAATAGATTTTATCGCCATTGATTCCCAAGATTTATATTTTTAACTATGAATATATATATATATATATATATATATATATATATATAAGTGGAAGTAGAGGAAGAGCTCTTGTTGCTCCACACTAGCAACACTAGCCATTCTCCTGCTCGTAGCTAAGATTCCCTCTTATATTTCATTTGAAGTAGACCTCATTATTGAACATGGCATAGCAAAGCTTCTCTAGGTAAACCTCCAGCTAACCATCATCATTCAAGGCATATGTTTTCACCCCCATAGGGAACAAGCCCTCGGGAAGGCCATTCTTCTTTAGCAAAAAATATATCATTTCTTTGGCCTTTACGAATCCCCCAACCATCACAATCATCAATATCAGAATCACAAAAAAATAAGGTTGGATTTCCATTTTCTTAAATGCAAGGCAAGGCCAAAAAATGATGAGATGAGTGATTTTCTATAATAGAGCAAAAGGCCTTGCAAAATGAGCCTCGAGATTCCAAACAAGATACTGAACTAAATTGGGAAATTGAATTGAAATACTATTATTAAAGGTCGAGCAACAGACATGCATAACATGGAATTGGTGGTGATATATATATATATATATATATATATATATATATATATATATATATATATATATATATATATATAATTTTATGGAATGTATATTGGTTCACAAATATCGTACTTATTTATTTCATAGCTAGACAAGAGAATGCTTATCAAATTGGAAATAGGAGAGCCATGGCTAATTGAAGCTCGAGACGAGCCCTTCATCGTTACTACATTTGATGCTAGTCATTGTGCAGGTAAATCTCAAGAGTTTATATCCTAGATATTTGGCCTATAATAAGTGTTTATTATTTATTTTTATATCACACATGTTGTATTTTCTTAGAGGTTGTGCAACTATGGTTTTTTTCTTCAATTCCATGCATTCCTCTATGGGAATCCTTGAATTCGTTATCTACCAATCTGACCTCTTATGGAATATTTCCTTATAAAATGTGAATCAAACTTATAAGCTCGAATTGTCTGAATTTTATTTGATTTTCTTTTTATTTGGAACTAGAAAAGCTAAGTTATCAAAGATAAATTCATGCTTAATTGATAACCACTTTCTTATTGTAGATTTTGAGGTCTCTATTGGATGTATATGAATCTTTTGATCATTGTAATCTATCCCAATATGCCCCTTTACTAGACATTGGTAATTGGAAATTGCATGAAATAGGTACTGAAAAAGGTCCAACATATTGGAAACATTAGCGTAGTCTCCAAAAGGGTGTTGTCTACATGCTAGCTAGAACACCTATGCTAGCTAAAACTCCTTATCCTTGCCATAATCTGAAGAATAAAAAGAACATGCAATTTGAACAATTGCTTATTGAGATTGCAATTTTGATATTCTGGATTAATTTGGAGGCTATAAAAATCTTTAGTCATACCTCAGAATGGATGGAACTACAATATTGTTGTAGTCAAATTGTAGGCTTGAATTCCAATATAAAAATGAAAATAGAAAAAACCATCTGAATGTGGGGCATTTGAACTAGCCTTTATACCATGGCATGAAGCTATGAATATAACTTGAAATTTAAAGTTTGGATTCTCCCTTTTTTTAAATATGAAAAACAAAATTTTATTATTTTAATGTCTTCCCTTCTGGATTTAGCTCCATGTTAATACCCTTTCAAATGGAAAGGTATCAATTTCAAAATAATAGTGCTCAAGATCTGGTATCAATTTCAAGATATGCATGTTCAATATCTAGCAGTTCTAAAGGATTTCGAACATTCATATTTGAAATATATAGAAAAGGGAATAAATATTAAGAGCCAAGTCCAATATTGATAGTGAGAATCTATTCAAAACCCAGAGAATTGATTTTAGAAGTACCAAGAAAATGGGATATGCGAATATTTAATGGATACCATAAGCTGGGTAAGCGCAAAACAAGCTACAAAAGATGAAAGACACTTCCTCCTAGGTTGTCAGGTCCCTATCCTACTAGTATAACCCCTTATTGTTATTAGTGCAAGCTCCTTATTGTATTATTGTGCCCATATATTCACCATGCTATTACTATTGTGCCCCATAGAAGCCCACTATTATTATTGTTGTGCCCCTACAATATTGTTGTTATGTAGGCTCTTATTGTATTAGGACCCCTTAGACTCTTATATATAGAAAGGAGGTCTTGTCATTTGTATCATCCAAGAATTGTTCATTTGTGTAATTTAAAGGATATTTCCCCCTCAAAGAGGTTGATTTTGAAGTCATTGATCTATGTTTTCTTCTATTTTGTCAGTTGGTTGCATAACATTTGGTATCAGAGCTTTGGATTCTAGGGTTTTGTTGCTTCAAACAGGTAATTGTGGAATTTTCGCTATACATTTTTCTCTACGATTTTTTAGAAGCTAAAATTAAAACCTGTTTGAGCGGAACTCGTGATGAACCTTGGGTCTGAATTTAAGATATTTTATCACTATATTTCCAGAGATATGATCCAAGGAAGTTAGGGTTTTGGCAGGTTCTTGAATTATATTCAAGCAGGTGACGTGGGAAATATCATCATAGCATCCTCTCTGAGCATCAGATTGAAATTTAGTAAAATGTTACAGAAAGAGGACAAAATGTAGTTTTATGTATATTTCTTCCAAGTTTGAAGGTTGAAAAAAATGACATGTAGCACTTCGTACAAGTTTTCTTTACTAAACCAATCTATAATCAGGCCATCGTGGGATATTTGGGATAACTCTTTCTTGGAGAATCCAATCTTGATCATAATTGTGGGGATGAAAATAGGACTCAGAAGGATACTATAGGATGCAATTTTAGACCTTGGAGATCTAAAATTACAAAGATACAACAGATTCAATATCGAGCTCCTACAAAGAGAAAAAAAGGTGTGTAGTCTTTTTAAAATTTTTCATAAGATTGGTTTGAAAAATTAGTTTCAAGTAATTCAAAGGGAATAGTGATGCATAATTATCATTAATTGATGCCTCGAAGAAAGAAAATGGAAACACATAGTAAGCAACCTGAAATCTCTACCATGGCTCATGAAGAAGAGGAAGAAACGCAACATGATATATCAAAATTACGAGACCAAGTGAAAAACTTTCACTCTCACAAAAAGTGACAGGAACCAAGATGGATGGTTTAAAGAAAGGCATGGAAGCTAAGATGAATGGAATGGAAGCTAATATTTATGGTGTGGAATCTAAGATGGATGGTTTAGAAGTAAACTTTGAAGATTTGAAGAAAGACATGGAAGGTTTGAAAGGAGGTTTGGCAAAGTTGCTTCAAGAATTGCTTCCTAATGGCGAAAAGGTAGTAGAGGATACTCACGATGAGAACAAAATAAATGTTAATCACGATTCCATAGAATCTAATGTTTGAATCAAGACCCACCATGTTCCAAAGATCGATATGAGGAAGTTTGATGGCAAGGATCCCGTAACATGGATACTACAGATGGAGCAATATTTCAATCTCCATAATGTGAAAAACACACAAAAGGTACACATTGCAACTTTATATTTAGAACCCAATCAGTTTGTATGGTATTGATGGATTTTCTCTCATAAATAAATTGTCACTTGGTCAAATTTTATGGAGGAAAGGATAACACATTATGATGATACAAAAGGCAACACTTTCTTTAGCCAATTGATAAATCTTAAACAAAAGGGTTCAATGGTTGAGCACATTGAGGAATTCCAAAAATTGAATATAAGGGTAAAATATATTCTAGGGGAGCATAGAATTGTAATGTTCATAGGGACTTTAAAGGATAACATCCAACATGAGGTTCGCCTTTGGGAACCTGATTCATTGGAGAAGGCATTCAGGTTGGAAAGAAAAATTATAAAAATTGAAAGCCTACCACTCACAACTATAAAGATGGAAGTGTTTCTTCCCCTAGCCTTCCATAACCTACAAGGTTGGCATCACAAAAATTGGAAGAAAAAAGAGAAAAAGGGCTTGCTACAATTGTGGTATCAAATACACTAAAGGTCATAAGTGTGCTGAGAATAAATTATTTTACATAGATTGTGAAGAGGAGGAAGAAAAGGAACAATAAATGTCAAAAGAATAGGATATACACCGGGAACCAACCCTAGAGAAAGAAGAAATGAATCTGACCATATCTTGTAATGCATTGGCAAGAATTACCACTCAAACTCTCAAGATAGAAGGACATATCAAGAAGAAAAAGGTAATATTGTTTATTTATTCGGGTAGTACCCATAATTTTATTTATTATAAGATAGCCAAGGAATTGAATTTCTTCCTATATCGAGCATCAAAGTGTCAAGTGATGGCTGCAAATGGAGGAACCATAAATTTTTCCCAAAAGTGCCATAATATCAAGCTATCCATGGGATAATATGTAATGAATAGTTCAATGCTTTCCATTCCAATGGGTGGTGTTGATGTTGTTCTAGGAGTCCAACGGCTACAATCTTTGGGTACGATAGCTTTTAATTTTCAAGAAATTTTCTTGAATTTGTTTTTTGGAAGGAAATGAAGTTGACTTAACGGGTATCGCATGGAAACCGAGAAAGATAATCAACTCTAATAGCATGACAAAGCTTCTAAAGAAATAACAATGGGGTGTAATTGCACAATTATGTTCACTAGATGTTCACACATTGAAATGATATATTTCTCCATATCTCCAAAACGTTTTGGACAATCATTCCAAGGTATTTGAGACTCACAAAGGCCTCTCACCTATTCATGATCATGATCATGCTATTCATTTGATTCCAGGAAGTGTTCCCCCAAACATCATGCCTTATAAACATCTATATGCCTGAAGGAGTGAAATTGAACGTATGGTTGCAAAAATGCTAGAGGTTGGTATAATTCAACCTAGTCAAAGTTCTTTCTCTACTCCAGTGGTATTGGTACACAAGAAGGATCGATCATGGCGCATGTGTCCAGATTATAGGGAGCTCAACAAGTGTACTATTAAAGATAAATCTCCCATTCCTGTCATTGAATAATTATTGGATGAATTACATGGAGAAATTTACTTCACCAAGTTGGATCTTCATTCAGTATATCATCAAATCAGAATGAAGACTGAAGACATTCCAAAAAACACATTTAGAACCCATGAGGATCATTATTAATTTTTGTTCATGCATTTTTACCTTACCAATGCACCTTCTAAATTTCAAGGTTTGATGAATTCCATTTTCAAACCATTCCTTAGAAAATTTGTGTTAGTATTTTTTGATGGTATACTAATCTACAAAAAGTCTTGGAAGGATCATGGTCAACATGTTGATAGGGTTCTCAAACTATTGGAGGAGAAACAATTATATGCAAAAAGTTCTAAATGTTTCTTTGGAGTACAAGCGATGGAATATTTGGGTCATATCGTATCTCATGAAGATCTTAAGGTAGGCCGTAGAAAAATTAAATCCAATAACGAATGGAAAATTCCCACATCCATAAAGAATCTCTGAGGATTTCTCAGGTTGACAGGGTATTATCGCAAGTTTGTTAAGAATTATGGGAGAATAGCCGCACCTCTAACAACATTACTAAAGAAATATTCATTTTCTTGGACTCTAGAAGCAATGAAGGCCTTTAAACATCTTAAAGAGGCAATGTGCCAAGCACCAGTCTTAGCTACGCCAGACTTCAAAAAAGCATTTATTGTGGAATGTGATGCCTTAGGAAATGGAATTGGTGTTGTTTTAATGCAAGAAGAAAGACCCATTTCTTTTGAAAGTTGTCCAATCAAAGGAAAGTATGTACACAAAGCTATTTATTAGAAGGAAATGTTGGCAATACTACATGCACTTAAGAAATGGCAACCTTACCTAATGGGAAGACACTTCAAGGTAAAAGTGGATCAATTTAGTCCTAAATACCTTTTAGAACAAAGATTATCTTTAGAAGAACAACAAAAATGGGGCATAAAGATGTTGGGTTATGACTTTGAAATCATCTACAAAAAAGGGAAACAAAATGTTGCTGCAAATGCACTATCAAGAAAGGATGAGGATGTGGAAGCATTGTTTTGCATTGTTTCTATTATCCAACAAGATTGGGTAAATGAAGCAAGGGATGAATGGAAGAATGATAAAGAAGTGCGGGTACTCATTCAAAAGTTGCAGCAAAATCCTAGTACATCTGATACATTTAGTTCGAAAAATGATTCGTTATGGGACAAAGATCACTTATACCTCTGTAAGAATTCCCAACTCAAACAAAACATGCTTCTGGAATTGCACACCTCTCCCTTAGGAGGGCACTAAAGCTTTTAAAAACTTACCATAAGGTTAAGAAAGATTTTTTTGGGATGGCCTTAAATCTGATATTCAAAAGTTTGTGGAAGAATGTTTGGTTCACCAACAAAATAAAGTTGAGAAAATTAAGACCTCAGGTCTGTTACAAACTTTATCTATTCCAAGTCAACACTGGGAGGAGGTTTCAATGGATTTTATCACACGTTTACCCAAGTCCAAAGAAAATATTGTCATCATAGTGGTAGTTGATAGACTTACCAAGTATGCACACTTTTGTGCATTATCTCATCCATTTTGTTAGGCTAGGAGGTAACTCCTCAAATGAGATTATATTATTCATTTAGGTTGTTCATTATTATATACCTGAGGTAGTGACTGTTGAGTTTCGTCTCCTAATGAATCTCCATTTATTCTATTAATTATTTACACTATTTACAGTTGTTCACCCAATCCCTATGATTAGGTGTCAATATTCCCCCCCTTAGTCTGAAGGGATGTTCGTGAGTCCAAGCATCATTTTGAATCTTTCAAGCTTTTCTCTTCCAAGAACTTTGGTGAATATGTCTGCAATCTGCTCATTAGTGGAACAATGGTGAACATGGATTGTTTTGGCCTCAACATGATGTTGAATTAGATGATATTTTGTATTGATGTGCTTTGTTTGATCATGGAACTTTGGATTCTTGGCCAACATTATTTCCGAGGTATTTTCAATCATGAATGAAGTCCAATGTACTTGTTTTACCTACAAATCTTCCATAATTTTCCTGAGCCACACAATTTCTTTTATTGCCTCAGTTGCTACCACATATGTTGCCTCTATTGTGGAATCTACTGGAACTGATTATTTGCATGATCTCTAGGAGACAGCTCCTAATCCAAGACTCATAACATAACCAGAAGTAGATACCCCAGTTTCTTTGTCACCATCGAAGTCTGAATCAGAGCATCTAATCAAGCTGAAGTCGCCCACCTGTGTATAATTGAGTCCAAAGTCTTGAGTTCCCTTCAAGTACTTTAGAACTCTTTTTGCAATAGACCAATGTCCCTCACAAGGATTTTGCATAAATCTGGAGAGGATTCCAACAACAAACGAAAAGTCTAGTCTGGTAGTATTTAGGTAGTTGAGACTTCCTACAAGCTATCTATACTTTGTTGCGTCATCAAATTATTTTCCTTCAATGGATGTGAGCTTTAAGTTTTGTTCCATTGGAGTAGTCAGAGGATTGCATTCATCCATGCCAAACTTATTCAACAGATATCCAATGTACTTCTTTTGAGAAATGAATATGGACTTCGTATGTTGAGTTACTTCAACACCAAGATAGTAATCAACATAGCCCAAATCAGTCATTTCAAAACCTTTCCTCAGTTCCTTCTTTATGGATGTAATGTAGCTCTCATTGTTCCCTGTCATCAAAAGATAATCTAGATATACCACAAGATATACAACTATTTTTCCAAATTTCTTGACAAACAAAGTTGCATCATCAAGATCATCATGTTTGAAATTGAGTTTCAGAAGATGCTCAGTTAGTTTTTCGAACCAGGCTCACGGTGCTTGTTTGAGGCCATACAATTATTTCACAAGTTTTCATACATTATCTTCATGTCCTTTCATAGAAAATCCTTCAGGCTGGGACATAAAAACATTTTCTTTTAGATCTCTATTCAAGAAAGTAGTTTTTAAATGCATCTGATGGACTTTCCAACCATTCTGAGCTCCTAGGGCAAAGAGTGTCCGGATGGTAACCCATTTTGTTGTGGGGGAAAAAGTATCCTCATAATCGACCCCTTCCTTTTGTGCAAAACCTTTTTCCACAAGCCTAGCTTTATGCTTGTCAAGTGAGCCATCAACTTTATACTTGTTCTTGTTGACCCACTTGCAGCCAATTGGTTTGGTTCCCAATGGAGGATCAACCAGCTTCCAAGTGCCATTCTTTATCAAGGCATCATACTCCTTTTTTATTGCTTCTTTCCATTCATCATGAGAAGCAACTTCTTTAAAGGAAGTTGGTTCAAAATCTGTAGACAAGTTCAATTCACAATCATAAGAAACATCATATCAATAGGTGAATCAGAGTCATCTACATCACCTCCATTTTGTCCGGTTGAATTTCTAAGTCCTATCTTTCTAACCTCATCAGGATGAAGAATTTCAAGTGTCTTTGTCAGCCACTTTGGGGGACCTTTCTAAGATGGTCCATGCTGCTCAGTTGATTGAGTTGGGATTGAATCAGGATTGAGTCTCCTAATTCTGTCAATCACATCACTCAAAGTATCATCCGTTGTTGGAGTTTCATGTGGGGGAGAGAGTGCCTCAAAAGAAGATTCCATAGGTTGGTCTAGTATAGGAATCCCCTCTTCAAAGTGTGCAATCTGATTATCAAATTCTTGAAATGATTTTTCATTTGTGAATCTATCCAAGTGATCAAGTTGCCGCTCAACAACATTGTCATTTTTGGATGATTCAAGAAAGATTACATCTCTAGATACAACAATCTTTTTATTGACTTCATCATAGAGACAGTATGCTTTGGAGGTGTTTGAATACCTCAAGAATATACACTTACGACTTCTTGCACGAAGTTTGTTTCTATGTACCTTTGGTATCAATTCATAAGATGTGGTACCAAAGACCCTGAGATGCTTTACCGAAGGAATGTGTCCATACCACATTTCATAAGGAGTCTTGTTTCTAATAGCATTAGCTGGACATCATTTATTTACATATACAACAAATAGAACCGCATCAACCCAAAACATCAATTTTACATTTTTGAAAAACATCATGGAGTGCACCATATTTAAGATTGTCCTATTCATTCTTTCAGCTACTCCATTTTATTGGGGATTATAAGGCACAGTTGTTTGATGTTTGATCCCATGTTGGCGAATATAGTTTTCAAATTCATTTGAAGTGTATTCTTTTCCATTATCAGTGTGAATAGAGCCAATATGAGATTGTGCATCATTTTCAATCCATGTATGAAAGTTCTTAGATGTTTGAAAAGCATCAGATTTGTTCTTCAATAAATAAACCCAACACATTCTAGAGTAGTCATCAATAAATGTCATCACATATTTATTTCCATTTGCAGAAGGAACAACCATTGGACCACATAAATCTGAATGAATGAGTTCAAGTTTTCTATGTGCTTTGGAATGTGAATCATGAAAAGACTGTTTGCTATGCTTTCTTAGAATGCAAGCATCACATTGCTTAAGTTTCCTAGGAATTGTAGGCAAACCAGCAACACCATTTTTCTTCAATAAGCGGAGACTGTGATAGTTTAAATGTCCAAATATAGCATGCCATAATAAACTTGATGGAAGTGTACCTTCTTCATGATGACAAATATATGAGAAATCTTGTGCATTAGCAGATGTTCCTTGCAGTTTGAAAATCCTTTCTTCTTCTATTCCCCTCATGACAAGTGAGTGGTCAAATGATTTTCTTACCTCAAGCTTGCCATCAAACATATGAATGGAGTGACCTTGCTGGCGGATGTGGACCAAGGACAACA
>APFE031705644.1:0-18520 GCA_000404065.3 Pinus taeda
CTTTATATTTATCTAGTTATCCCTTGAGGGGGATATAAATTTGTTTGTTATACATGTTTAATCACAATTTTTTCATATTTAAATCTTAGCTATGTAATAGAGTATATGAAATAAGAGAACAAGTTCAAGAAAGTGCAATGACAAAGTGAAATAATGGACATACTTTCAGTATTTGGTAATAAAACAAATCGCTAATAACAATAACGAAAAAATTAATGTTAAATGTAATGCTATCATGTTAGACTTTGAGCTTCTGTGGTAGTTTTTTGGAGTAGCATGATCCGGATTATCCACAGTGTTATGTTTCTTATGTCGACGTTTCGAACCCCAAAGGGGGTCCATCCTCAGGACTAGTTTGATAGAATATGAATGACAATTATTTTGAGAGAAGAAACTTCCGACCAGAGTATATATACAAAACCTAGAAATTTTTTTGTATAAGCCAACCTATGAATTATTATTTTAATTTTATTTAATTACTTTTGTTTATTAATTATTCTAATTATTTGTTTTGATTAATTGTTAATATAATCATTAATCCCTTATAGCTAATTAAATTAATGAGATAAGTTTATATATTTATTGTTTTTTAATTAATTTTATTATTTATCATTCTACTTTTAAACTAATAATTTGAGAAGTCTAAATTGAAGTCTAATTAATTTGAAATTAGTTTTTAGAGTTAATTAAATTTTAATTAAGTATAATATAATTAATTAATTAAGTTAATATAATTAATCAGAGTTATATGTAATAAATTAATTATTACTTAATATAATTATCAATAAATAAATTAATTATATATTTTTTATTTGCGTACTTTAATCAATTCATTGAATGTAATTTAAATCTTATTAAATTTTAATTTTATATTAACTTATTTTTAATTTAATTAAAAAAAATTGGGATGGAACTAAGCTTCTAAATGTTTGGAGGGATTTTTTTGTCTAATCAAGGGGAGCCAGTTCCCACTAATCTCACTCCCATTGTCCCTGTTGAGGTTCTAAGCAAGCTTCATAATTTTAATAGCCTCCCTGATTTTTCTCTTTTGATAATGCTTCTTGGTGGGCCCTAGTATTGCAGCAATAGTGCTGCAACTCTGGGAACTCCCTTCTTTAATTTTATCAATCCGGTAGTTCGTAACAAACTTAGAAGCGACGGTGCTGTATGCACAAGTACTAGCTCTTGCCGCAGCTATCACTTGATCAACTGGCACAAGTCCGCTAGGAGCTTAAGCCAACTTCTATGAGCTCTCAGAAGAAGCATTTTAACTGATGGATGAAAGCTAACTCAAAAAAGGCTAATCTACTTGCAAAAAGAAACTGGAAAGTTGAAAGGAAACGTAAACCCTAGCAAACCCTAATTTTACCAACTAGCCCTACTGATGCAAGAAAGAGGATGCAAGCTACTGAAAGAGATACCATTGACTTCTAGGAAGGTAAAATGCATGTGTATAAGCTACTTCTATAGTAACATCTGAAAAAAAAAACATCTTTTTGCATTTTTGAATAAGTTGTTAGAACTATCATGCATGTGCTTTTAACTGGCTTTTGACTGTGCAGAGGTGGATTGGTGAGAGGAAATGCTTGCAGAAGGTTGGGAAGGTTTGAAGAGGGCCTAAGCAGTCCCTAGCACCCTTCCAGAGAGTTTCACAGAGTTTGCTATCAAGAACCCTCATTCGTGAGCTTCTACAGGAAGTCTGCAAGGGTTCTACAGGATGTTCTGGAATTTCTACATGATGTTATGTAATTTTCTACAGGATGTTCCGAAAAGTGGATTTTAGAGGGTTGATGGAGGAAAAATGGTGGGAAAGTGGAAATGGAGGTTGGATAATGATGTTAATGGGTTTAGGACCTGGCGCATGAGGCTAAGGAGCAATTGGATTTGGTTCAAGGATGGAGGAAGCGATGATGCACAAGAATGTAGAAATTAGGGCAAGGTGGGAAAAGTATGGCAAATGAAGGGTAGGAATCATGGATTAAGGGTTGGAGCAGATTATCTAATGGAGGAAAGGTAGATAGAGGGGTAATACGGGTGATCTACACACAAGCTTCTAAAACTGACCAAACAAAGACTATGCAAACCCAGGATCTAGCTATCTTGACCTAATTTGACCTAAATAATAGCAAGGAAAATGAACAGCAGTTTATTTGCAACGAAATAATGTGAAATGCTATGCAAACTAAGCAATCAAGACTCTGAACATGTAACCAACTTTTGTAAATAAAAATCAAACACTAATGATTGCATGGCGAAGCAAAGATTGTGTTTTGTTTGGCAGCAAGGTCACCTTGATCCCAGCTCCTGATCCCACTGAGGGAGAGGTGAAATCAGAGGTGATTGATGGCCTTTTTCTGAAGCTCTTCCCTATTAATAACCTATCAACTCAATCTGAACATAAAAATTCTTTTTAATCATCAAAAGCAATCTAAATAACAAAGTAATATTTAAATCTAAATAGCAGATTTTATTCTAAGAATGCAGCAAAAACACATAAAGGTAAACAAAGGAGGTACTGGGAACTTGAGATGGGCCCAAACCCAAGAGCTATAGCCCCCTAAGAGAGATTTAGAGCTGGTGCAAAGCTAGATTCATCTTTATTGAACAAGAAAAGAGGAGTTACATCAAAAACTGTCCACAAGGGAAAGCTTGAAAAGGTGTTGAAATGCAAAGGTAATCTGCTGACTAAAATCGAACTACAAACTAGCTAACTTCTGCGTACAAAGTGACTAACTACTGGCTAACAAAACTGAGGCCCTAAGCCCTCTTATTTATACAAATTGAGGACCCCAACAGTCCTCCTAAACTTTAGGGACTCGACTGCCCAAAACTTGCAGTTAAGAGCAGTCCTACTTGACTTGCTCGGCTGCCCTTGTGATAATTGATTTGGTGGCCCTTGAACTCCAAGCTGATGGTGGAGAATTCGAGGTAAGGGACCACAAATGAAGGGGACACCTTCCTAAAAATCCTCTCCATGAATTTGGTTGCCAAGTGCTCATTTAAACCTTTGATTTTATCTCCATATTGACCAAAAAGACTACACAAAGCACACATTAGACTTGTTGGCATAATGACTAACCCAATTCACTCTATTAGCATAAATATAATAAAAAACATGCAATAAACTAATGAGAATGGTGGGTTAAGTCGAATTAGGAGGTTGAATGAGCCTATATAATTATCCATTTTGGGGCTCATCAGTTGGTCACTTCAGGATTTTTGGGTCATCAGTTTATTTCCATGTAACCAAAGATGCACAAAAGAATCTTGAGCAGCAACAGAGTTGGGGATCTTTGTGGGGTACACTAATACTGCCCACAACTATCGGGTGTACATGCAAACCAGTTGGATGACAATGGTTCGCAGGGATGTCAAGTTTGATGAGGAGAAGGCCATGCAAGTATCCCTTGAGAGGGAACTTGAGCTACATGGGGGGGAGGAAATTTTAGTTCCTAAGGTTGAGGAGCCTCAAATTGCTGTGAAGCAACCACATGCAGAGGTTCCGAGAGTGGAGACATCTAGTCAAGCAGAGTCTTCCAAAGAGGGAAGAAAGTGCACTAGAGAGGCTGATAGATTGTTGGATGATGCACGGGAGAATGTGGGAGCACCCTCTTCTTAGCGCAGATAGAGGAGGTCACCAGAGAGGTATACTAGATACATGGAACTTATGGGTGCATGTGTTGTTACAGAGCCATCTTCCTTTCAGGAAGCAGTGCAACAACTAGTTTGGGTTGATGCGATGGTGGAGGAGTATGACTCCATAGTTTGAAACAGTGTTTGGGATGTGGTCCCAAGACCAGAGCACAAGTCATTTGTGAGCTCCCATTGGCTTTATAAGGTAAAGTAAGCTACAGATGGTAGTGTTGAGAAGAATAAGGCCAGATTTGTGGCCCATGGCTTTTCACAGGTAGAGCGGATTGACTATGATGAGACCTTTGCTCCTGTTGCAAGGTACTCATCTATCAGATCTATTTTGGTACTATCTGCATAGATGGGTTGGAGTATCCATCAGATGGATGTGAAGACTACCTTCCTTAATGGCATGATTGAGGAAGAGGTGTACATAGAGCAACCTGAAGATTTCGAAACCTTGGACCTAAGTCGCATGTGTGCTAACTCAGGAGGGCATTGTATGGGCTGAAGCAAGCACACCCCGTGCTTGGTACACAAGGATATATAGCTATTTCACTGGGTTGGGCTTCTTAAAAAGTGAAGCAGATGCGAACATGTATCACATAGTGGTGGAAGGTAAGCTTTTGATCATTGTAATTTATGTAGATGATCTGATACTGACAGATGATGAGAAGCTCATCAAATCTTGCAAGGAGGAACTTGCAAGAGAGATTGAGATGAAGGACATGGGGCTCATGCATTACTTTCTTGGCATGGAGGTATGGTAGGGAGATGGGGAATTGTTTGTTTCTCAAGGCAAGTATGCCAATGAGATACTCAGGAGATTTTGCATGGAGAGAAATAAACCCATGGAGAATGCTAACTTTAGGAGAATGCTACTTTAGGAGAAGTAGTAGAAGCTATGTTTACAGGCAGCTTGTGGGTTCACTCATGTATTTGGTGAACACACGACCATATATGTGTTATGCAATTAACCAGCTTAGTCAAGCGATGGTTAGGCCTACCAAGTTGTATTGGAAGGCAAAAAAGCATGTATTGAGATACCTCAGAGGCACTACTCAATTTGGGTTGTGGTACAGATGGACAGAGGGAGTTAAGCTTCAAGGCTTCACCAATGCAGATTGGGTAGGGAGTACGTTTGATAGGAAGAGCACATCAGGAGGGATCTTTAGTATTGGGTCGGTTGCAGTTTCTTGGTACAGATGGAAACAGAGATCAGTTGCACTCAGTTTGGCAAAGGCAGAGTACATGGTTCCAAGTCAAGCAACATGTGAGGCTATTTGGATAAGGAAGATCCTGGTTGGTTTGTTTGGCCAGCAGATGGATCTGATAGTGATTTATTGTGATAATCAGAGTTGTATCAAACTATCTGAAAATATATTTTTTCATTATCAGTCCAAGCATATAGATATCTGGTATCATCATCTCAAATATTGTGTATTGAGGTGGATCATGCTGTTAGATTACATTCCCACGAAGGAGCAAGATGCTGATATCTTGACAAAGGCATTACCAAGATCTAAATTCTAGTTTCAGAGAGATAGGATCGGGGTAGTGGATAATCCCTTTCTTGTTGAGAGGGAGTGTTGAGAAATGGCAACAAAAAATTCCAGTTTAATTTGTCCTTGAATTAAACTGTGAATTAAAATAGAATTCTTTTCTCATAGCAATTTGAAAATAATTAATTAATTTTAATTAGCTTAATTAATTTAGGAAATTCGAATTGGCAGTCTTTTAGAAGACATGTATATGTTCTCCCTAACTTATGGGATTTCAAGATGAGTTATGAATGAGTTGTAATTAGTTAACTCAGTTTATTGAGTTAAGTCCGGTTAAATTAGTTCCAATCAGTTTCAGGAACTAATATTGAGTAAACAATCAGTTTGGACACTAGTGACCTAATTAGTGCTACTCGAGTTAATTGAAGATTCCACCATCAGAAACTCATGCATGTTGATTCTGAGAAAGACCCAGTTGAGACTAGATTACAGGGACACTGTACTATTTGTTTTAGATTTTTCTGAGTTGCACTGACAGTGCATGCAATCAGGAACTGATCCTTGGGGGATTGCACTATTCTTAGAGGCTTTATTTCCTGTTAAATATGAGCTATCCTTCATAGAAATTACACATTGGAATAGAGACGAAGATCTTGTGAATTTACTAATCTTTGGCCTTGAGCTTGCTTATGATTTGGAGATTGAATTTGTTGAGTGGTGGCATTGTTCTAAAAAGAACAAGAATTTTAATTTCATCTTGATTTTCCAAATTAATACAAAATAAATAGTGGGTTTTTGAGCTGTGGATTTCCCTAGATATTTGTTGTGTTATGTGCCTTTGATTCTCTTCTTGTATTGATTATTGTTTACTCGATGTCAGTTTAATTATTTATTTATCCTACGACTACATTAATCGCAGTCTTAGATATTTATCTTTCATTGATCAGGATTGATTTGAAGTTCCTTTCCTCAAGTTTGTGACAAGTATTTTTCTTGAGCGAATCCAATTTCCAGACAGTGTGATGTCATTTTATTAACTAGTGCAGGTTGCTAAAGTCTTTCTCTGGCATTTCTAGTGTTGTGCCTCTAAGTTTATGAACTCCCAGATTGACAATTAAATGGTAGGTTGTTTATTATGCCCAACATTTCGGCGCCGTTTCCGAGGAGGCGCTTAGGGGATTGACCTTGGTAACCCACTGTTGTTTGGTTTTCTCTTTACCTAGTTTTTTTGAAAATTTTATTTACTTTGAATTTGTTTCTTTCCTGCATTATTTTTAAGTTTTTTTCATTTCTTCGGTGCTGTAAGAACCCCCCCCCCCCCTTTATCTATTCAACCACGTGCTAACAATATATACCAACTAACTTATAAACATAGAGAAATGGTATTTCGAGGCATTTTTCAATGAAGAGGTTTGAGGCTAATATCAATCATTCAATGCACCTATTTCACTGATTAGTTTCCAGGAACATCCAAAGAAGGAGTCTCGAAGTAGTACATGGAGAACCTATTTTATTTTGGTAAGAAATGGAAAACGTTGTTACGTTTGAATTTCCTATCAAAGATCTAGGAGAGGCTCAAATGCATAATATTCTCCCATCTGCACTACCAAAATTTCATGGTTTGGAAAATGAAGACCCAGATACATTCTTATTTGAGTTTGAAGTGATTTGTAGAGGATATGGTTATTGTACTAATTCTCAAAGGTTTCAAGTGTTTCCTCTTACTATTAAAGGAGCAACTCTCCGATGGTTCATGAGCCTTTGTGGGAACTGCATTCAAACATGGGAAGACATGAATAATGTATTCTTGGAGAAATATCAAGACTATTTCCAGGCTGGTGAAGATATTTTTGGAATAAAACAAAGGGAAAATGAAAGCTTGGAGGATTATGTGGAGCGATTTAGATACAACGTCCAAAAATCAAAACATAAGAATTTGGTAAAAAGACCTTGAAAACACTCCTACTCAAAGGAATCAAAGATGAATTTTTAGAACCTTTAAATATGATAGGAGTAGGTGATGTTTCTCACTTACCATATGATGATGTTTGTGAATTATGCATTAGTTATTCAAGAGGAATCTCCAAGATCAGTAAGAATTCTCGAGAACTTTCTTCTGAATTTTTGGAATCTACTACAAAAATACGAGCTACAAAATATTTTGTAAATTTACATTTAGATGATTTGCAGGAAGAACAGAAGCAGTGTAAGGAGGATCATTAACAAATTATTTCCCATCACTATAGGGGTTTCAACAAGTATTTAAGGAATCAAGTAAGGAAATAAATCGACCACTAAGTATAACTCAAAACTCACCATCATTTAATACTTGGAATAATATGTATTGTCCCGATCACATTCCTCAACACATCTACAACCCCACAATTCCATGGAAGACTTATAATCCTCCTTTAATTCGATACGCCACCATATTCCTGCAATGGCCCTCCCCCTCGAGCCAAATATTCTCACAGCCTCAAGGATCGTTTGGAGCCTCCTTTCTAGGGAAATTCCCCATGAAAATTCCATTACCTGAGCCACAACAGTTGCAATTCTTTTCCAATGTACCACCATGTTATCCCTCTCTACGGTCCCAACCATTTTTGAAACCAAACCCTAATTTCAACAATCAAGTTGCACATCGATTTAAAACACCTATTTTTCCTACTCACTCCCCTATCAAATGTAATGTCATATCTTTTAGAGAGAAGAGAGGTGTGAATCCAAAAGCTTCCCCTATTACCACACACCATTTACCTCGAGAAGAAACTTTAATCCATAAACCATTAGAGTAGCAATCTATCATTGGAACTTGTTTGAAAACTATTGTTGAATCTCACAAAGAAGAAAACCGTAAAGATTCTCTTAACCATCCTTGCCAATCTGAAGAGATCAAACTTCAAGTTGTGGAAGACCTATACAAGTTGGAGAACCATGAATATGTGGGTCCTATTGAATCCTAGTTCCAAACAATTATTAGTACACCCCAACCATCATCATTCAAAAACTCTTAGTACCATATCCAATAAGTAAGTTGGTTTCTCATACTCCAAGATGCGTTAAAGTTTACATTTTAAACCTCAGTGCGAGTATATTTAGTATTTTGTTATGCACATGGCTACATTGGAAGTATTCCTACACTTGAATCAAATCTTCCTCTCTCTAAATTATGGTAGGGTAATATAGAAACAATAAATAAAAATTTGATTTGGAATAAAATTGTTATAGCAGCACTCTTGAAACTGCAATTCCTACGGCACAACTATTGAAATTTCTGTCATAATGCACTCTTGTGGTAAGACTTGTCAGAAGCACTTCAATCTTAATGCCTCATATTTTATAAAGTCACTTTGATTATTGGCTAATATTATTCATTGGGTCAGTTAAGGGGGTTGTTATTGTCATACTTTCCATTCATAAGCTTAACATACTTCCATCCAATAAATATTTTCAAGTTTCTCTTTGACGGTATGGATGAAAAGCCTCCTATGGTGGAACACTCCTATAAAACTATAACGATCACTCATAAGAACCCTAGCATGATCAACTTGAGGAATCTTTCAGCCATTACCTAAGATGTCTTCTTTAGAATTAGTCTTTAGGGTAGAAGGACCAACCAGTAAAGATTAGTAACTAAAAACATTGCACGCCATCTTTTGCTCTTAAGGAGTTGATTTGCCTCCCCACCTATTAAGTAACCTATTTAAGGTTGATCATAATCATATTTTTTTCTTTACATAAACAAATTAATTAAAGGATAGTAGGTCTCATTATGAGTCGACCTACTATGATCAAGGGTCTTAACGAGAATGACATTACCACCACTGGTCACCAAGCCAGGGTAATGACTTTCAGTTGAAAAGCTAGAAGACAAAAGGTCTTATCATGACCTGGCTTGTTCATTCTTGTTATCTCTTGTGAATGGCACTGTCGTTTGCTGGTTACCAAGCGAGGACAATGGCCTTCAGTCAATTCCCAAATCAAATTAAATGCTTTTAAAAGACTCTGAATCTATATCTAATAGGTGGGATATAGCCATTTCATTGGGTTAAAAAGCACCCCTACCAAGGCTATAGATGCCTGCTGGTAGTAGGGCATGCTTGTGGTATTAAAGTTAATTTTATACTATGATTTACCTGGTTGTTTTCGTCTTCCCCTGAACTTATTATCATTTCTCTCTGAGAATGGATTTAAGATCCTTTTAGTCATGTGCTTTTGAGTTCTATCTTTCATAAATAATTTGGTTTTTATGGATGTGAGACCCTTAGTGCAAGTGATTCACTTTGCTTGAACAAGAGGAGCATCAGCTATATGCATGGGTAATGGTAAGATGGTCATCATGGAAAGGTATTGTTTTGTTATGTTTATTTTCCCCCATTTCCATCCATATTTAATTTTGTGACTTTCAAATCATGTCACTTATGTTTGCCATGAGGCTATTGAGGTGAAAAACTTCTATCTAAGGCTACTCTTGAGAAGCTTTATGGAAATTTTGATGGTTGTCTATTTCATTATGACACTATCCTTGCAGTTTAGCATTTTTTTCCCTTGGTATCATATTTTGTTGGAATAAATATTAATGAGTGAGTAATCCCTCAATAAACCAACATATATCTCCATTGTTAGGACAATCATATATAGCAAGAAATTTTGCAGGGATATTGAAATAATTTTTTTTTTTCAAGGGAGCGACAATACAACAACTGGTTTGCTTGCATGGGGATGTGCAAGATGATCAACATGGGGGGATGTTAGGCCTCTATTTTTTCTTGTTTTATATCCATTTTTATTTGGAAATCCCTCGTGCTTTTACTTATATTGTATCGTTATTCTCGACATTTTGTGTATTCTTAGATGTGATAAATTAATATTTATTGTGTAACACATCTCCCTTGTTTTAACAAGATTTAACATTTAAGTCATTATTAATGATGGTTTTTGTGTTTGCAGGTTCAAACATGGTCAATTACCTTCTTACCTATGTGACAACGGTTCCTGCACCACGCATCGAATTCCTACACCAATTCCTTTTTTACAACACTCCTACACCAACATTCTTGCACCATTTGTGCCTGCACTACTATGCCTGCACCAATTTGGGGCTTTCATACATTGATACATTTCTAGGCAAATACGAAAGAGGGTTTTGTTTGAAATGGTGTTTGAACACTTCCACATAAGCTAAGATACACCCAGGTCATACGGATTTATATTTAGGGAATCATTAATGCTTCAGCCCTGAATTTGCATCAGTTTCCAGAATGCCAACTTCCACCTCGTTTTCCTTACAAATGAAGGAGAATGGGTTTTGGTTCCAGTATAGCAAATTGAATAAGCCTCAAACAAATTTCTAAAATTTGTAATGGTAGAAACGTTACATAAGGCTCTTTGAGGCAATTTTATAAAATTAGACTATTTTTCTAGAATTTCACGATCTTAGATTTCACAAGTATCCAAACAATCATCTTTAGGCATAATTTCCGAGGCAATGGAGTTGAACTAGACAATTCTGATAATGTTTATAAAACTAGATTTCCTCCAAACAACTTTCCCAGGTTCGTAATGGTTAAGAAGATACAAAGTGTTCTTCAGAGGCAGTTTGTTAAAAATACCATTTTTTCTAGAATTCTAGAAAATGCCCAGATTTATAAAATTCATGGTAAATCTCCATTATTTCAATAGGGAAACGGTTGCACTGATATTTTATTGATGATAATTAGTTGGGATTCAATCCCCATGTTGTTGCAAAGGATTGGCTTGTTTAATGCCAAACTAGTAATGTAGAAGGTTATGAAAGAAGAGCTATGGCTTCAAGCCTAGCTGGGTAGTAATGGAGGAGAAAATCAATCATTGTCCATCCATGCTATTAGATCAAGCTTAGGGGGCTCTTCCCCCTTCCCTATGATTAGTTGGAGGCTCGATTCAAATCTTTGATGTATACTTGCAGCAAATATTTGAGTTAATCTAAGGAGCTACACTATTCATGCATTTTCTTGTCTCAAAATCTTTTTGATGCATTATTTGAGCTATTGAAGTTCCAGATTTTGTACCAGGGAAGAGAGCTTGTTGGCTAGGGCCCATCCAACCCAGCTTGTTCTCCCTTTGTCATGAGGTGTGTTTTAACTTATATTTTTTATGCAAGGTTTTGAAGCAAGTTATTTTTGGTTTCTTTCCATAAGTTTACAGGTTCTCCTTTGCTAATTGTGTGATTCAAATCCGAAGCATTCAGGTTCAATTGTGTTTATTATTTACCTTTCATTCTTTCCTATGCTACATACTTTATTTCCTTTCTGCAAGAAGAGTGTAATTAGTTGCTTGCACGAGTGCGTTTACATTTTTGCAAGTTAAAGTTCCTTATTTTATTTCTATAATTCTTTTTCCTGCAAGTTCATTTATTTCCTTCTGCAAATGGTGTTTTGTTTATGAGTGAGAATTTAAACATTCTTAGTATGAAGGTTCAATTTAGAGTTAATATTATCTCTAAGAGCTTTTAACGAAACACTGTTACATTATTCGTAATAAAGTGCAGATCTAATTCACATTTTAAACAATCATCTAAGGAAGAAGCCTCTTTTATTTTGATCAAATATTTATTTTTCACATGCAAGAAGTTTTCCTATTTTAGCAAGGATTTTCTTTGACTTTCAAAGCGCCTTTCATTTTCAAATGCATTATTAGTTAAAGATCCTTTTGCTTATGAGTGTTTATTTTCTTAACTCTGTTTCACCTTGCAATTTATTCTTAGTTAACATTCTTTTCATTTTCTACAAGTGGTTTGGACACCCATTACAGTAACATTACATACTTCCAGTGCAGTTACATCGCTTCAGTACAAGAACACCGTTCTAGTGCAGGAACATTGTTGCAGTGTGATGGTTCAGTGCACGAAGGAAAATCTTTAACAAGGACAAATGTTCTTAATAGTTTAATTATTAGAACAAGTGGTTGGACATGATGTATTTTATGACTGGAACTTGCGCTTCTTAATATAATAGAGCCAACGAGTTTCATGCATATGTCGTATTGTATTCCAGCTATCTTGTTTACTCTAAATGATATATGTATCTGTTTGCTTATGCATGCATGTATGGACTATTCTGTATAAGTATGTATGAATCTTTCTGAAATGTGTTGTTAGTTTAACCATCACTTTGGATTTCTTGTTAACTTGCTTTCCAGCTTGTGATGCATCTTTGCTCGTGTGTTCCCTTCTAAAACACGTACTATTACAGGTTTCCAAGGAGTACACTCGCGTCACTCTCCACATGTTAGAACCTCTCATGCACCTTCCTTGTCCACGTGTTAGAACCTCCCATGCACCTTCCTTGATTTACTGCAGTTGTCACACCCTTGCTACCAACTAGGACATCTTACCTACCTCTATGTGAAATCGCGGACATCTTACTTACCTCATCTAATAGTCATAATTATATATTATAATAATTTATATATTAAAGTTTAGTATTATTATTATATAGTAGTTCTAATGTATTACTAAATCCCTTTATTTGTATAATTGTCTCCTATAATTACGAGAAATGTCATTAGAAAAGTGCAAGCTTTATCCATTGAGTACCAATATAAAAAGTACTCAATTTAGTTTTAAACAAGATGTAAAGGTATCTCATTCAAATCATGAAAGAAGAAAAGAAAGAACATAAAGAATATGATATATATATATATATATATAATATATATTACCAACCAATAAGTACATTATTAAATAGATCTAATGATAGAGTCACTTTTCTCTTTTATCAATAGAATATTATTAATTGGGAATCAACCAATTGGGGTAACATAAAGGTGTAATTGGGATAACATAAAGGTGTAACTATAGGAATTATTGGAAGAAAGATTGATAAGATCAAATGGCTCATCATTAGAAATGCTCATGGTATCTTTCAAAAAATAAATTAATAATTATAATTAATTGATAAAAACAAGTTAATATATCAGCTTTGGAGGAAATTTAACTTGAAAAAAAGTATTTTATCCATCATATCTACACAAGATAAGAATAAAATCTTCATGTACAGTCACAATAACACGGGAGAAGAAACGAAACCTACTGTGCGAGGCACTTCTTTCATAATTGCCATGCGCTGAAGACCCTATGAGTTGAATTTCCCTCCTGGAAAAACAGAATAGAACACAGAATACAAATAATAGTAACCTTACGCATGTTATGAAAACAGAAGGGCTAACCAAACAGAATAGTACCGTGATTGGTGCACGCAGAATGAAACCTAATTAGGTTATCTGTCGAAACAAAGCTAAGCGATTGTGCTGAAAAAGATCAAGAGATGCTTTTGGACCTCGTAGCATTTTATAATGAGCAATACCGCAGTAATGTCTCTATTTCTGAAGCGCTGCCTCGCCATCCTTCTGCACAGGATATGCATCGACGAGGCGTAGAGGACAGTTTTGGTGTTTGATCCAATGCCTCGAGACAATTTGAAATGGTATTGTGAACCAAGATGTAATGAAATATATGCTTCGCAACCACATAATTCAACAAGGTGAGTTATCGACCTATGTAAGAGCACGAATCTATCGCACTGAAGAGATGCCAATACTATAGCCAGCTTCCCTATAAAATGCCACAATACCGATATAAGTATCTCTAATAATTGGAGATGTGCTTTTCAAATGTAAGTTTGTTACAACATTTCCAAATACCCCACATAATGTATAATGGAAGAGGCTCAGATGCCCTCTTGTTGGTAATTCAATCTGGTAGGCAGTTAACAAGAATTGCACAGACATACTACAATCCTATTTCTTTCAGTACCTGACGTAGAAGGAGATGATTGGATTCTTTCAGTACCAGATGTGTTCGCACAGATGAAGAATCTCATGACAAAATAAAACAGCTTTCACCATCTGTACGAGAGTTGGGGTCAGTGGATGAGCACGAGATGAATGGAATAATCTTCAAACATGTGTTCGAGCTCATACGAGAATGCCATGATGCTTCAACAAGTGGGTGCAGATCTGAGATGATATGTCTTTAATGAGATTTCTTCCCGTTGTAATTTCTGATTTTGTAGTGGGGTTGAAGAAAAATATTTGGAACGTGTAGAGAACTCTGCTTCAGAGACAAGTTCCATTTTTCGGGTGCAAGCCTTATATACGTGCAGTAACAATCAGATTTGCCATGGCAAAAGTTCATGCCAACCTTGCTTCAGCCTACAAGGACAGTTGTCTTGTTGAAGCTGCTATTAAGTGTTACAAGCAAGCTTTATTACTACTTCCTAATTTTCCAGAAGCAGTCTGCAACGTGTTTCACACTTTGCAGTGTGTCTATGATTGGGAGGATCACGACAGTAAGTTTGTTGAAGTTGAGACAATTATAAGATTGTGGATAAAGATATAATTTCTTCCAAGCCTGCACCCATTTCATGCAATTTCTTATCCCTTTGAGTTTGAACAAGTGTTGACTTTATACATCAACCAGAAATATTCAGAGCATTGCTTTCTTGTTGCGTCTCGTTTTGGACACCTTCGTCGTTTGCCTGTGAAAGGTGATAGTGGTAGTGGCAAGCTTAAGGTGGGGTGTCACGCCCTTAGCCTTCCTATAATTTTTTTGCTAAGGATGTGCGGCACTGCCGGGCAAGTCTTTGACGTTACCCTCAGACTACGCCTTACCAAAAGTTCGTTTCACTTCGTTGCACGAACATTATACTTATAACCACTTCTTATTTATTCCAGCACTTGTAATCTTATAACTGTTTAATTATAATCCCGTTATAATTACCAAATGCATATAATATTATAACCATTCATAATCAGAGTAAATAAACCATTCACCAATATAACGTGCACATAAACATATGAGAACACAAAGTATAAGGACGGCACAGTCCACCCGAACTGTCCGCAATGGTTTTGTATTAACCGGTTAAGAATCTGTTACAATGCGTGGGTCGACCTTCGACCGCACGATAGTTTTAGAGTGGCGAGGTCTGTGCACGTTGCAGGAGTATGCATCCCATACTACATCAAGTCGGAATCAGACATCGACTCGGTTCCCCGACACTTCAAACCTCCAAGTCCACCATGAATGGATAAACTTCCTGTCCGAGTATCATGATCCCTCCGTCGTTTCATGGGAACCCCCCATTTCATGCGCCCGTCGAGACCATCGGCCTGCCCAAGTATCATCACGGACTCACTGCCTTGGGCAGTCAACAACGAGCCGGTCCTTTGTTTATCTAAAAGGACTGCCAAGGGAGTGAGCCGAGCGGCTCTCCCTTATCCACCAAATCCGCCCATTGAGCCTGCCATTTCCATCTGCTGAAGGTAATCTTCCCGAGCCTCTCTCCATGTGTCTGGCCTCGTGCTAGTACCGGGTTGAGGTTCCGGCCTTGAACGAGCGCACACAGCTTCGACTCCTCGGACCTTATCTTCAACAGCTTCTTTCCTCCGTGTGTCTAACCTTGCACTAGTACCGGGTTGAGGTTCCGGTCTCGAACAAGGGTACACCACTTCATCTCCATCTCCAACCAGTCCCTTTGATTTCAAAGGGCACCGTTTCACCGTATGAGGTCTCGCACAAAGCCAACATTTTAATGTTTTTACTTTGTCTCGTTCCGGTCCGGCCTATTTTGTTCCATGCTCCCCGTCCATCGAGTTCCGACCATCTGTCAAGTCCTTGGGACTTCGCATGTCTTGTCGACATTCAGCTCCAAGTTTGCTTATGTAGTCAATCTCTTCCTGCCCGATTATGACTATCTTTTTGCCAAGGAGTCTCCTCCTTATTTCTTCCTCGACTCGTTTGACTTCCACCTCCGTCATGGGCCGTCTCTCCCTTAACCGAGCTCTTTCGTTGAAGACCTCTTGGAGACTTAAGTCGTTCAAGCGGACGTTCCTGCCAACCCGATCGAGCCTACACTCGTACTGGCCCTTGAGTTCGTTCATCCCTTCTCGGAGTTCTGAACAGCGTTCCCGAATTTGATCGAGTGCTGCCTGCACTTTGTCCCAGTTTGAGTACCCAGACTTTCCGACCGCATCCTGGATCCCATACTCCATCTTGCCACTGTCGAACTGTCTACTTGTTCCTTCGGATGTCTGCCTTAGATTAGGAAGTGCACGTTGCAGGAGTATGCATCCCATACTACATCAAGTCGGAATCAGACATCGACTCGGTTCCCCGACACTTCAAACCTCCAAGTCCACCATGAATGGATAAACTTCCTGTCCGAGTATCATGATCCCTCCGTCGTTTCATGGGAACCCCCCATTTCATGCGCCCGTCGAGACCATCGGCCTGCCCAAGTATCATCACGGACTCACTGCCTTGGGCAGTCAACAACGAGCCGGTCCTTTGTTTATCTAAAAGGACTGCCAAGGGAGTGAGCCGAGCGGCTCTCCCTTATCCACCAAATCCGCCCATTGAGCCTGCCATTTCCATCTGCTGAAGGTAATCTTCCCGAGCCTCTCTCCATGTGTCTGGCCTCGTGCTAGTACCGGGTTGAGGTTCCGGCCTTGAACGAGCGCACACAGCTTCGACTCCTCGGACCTTATCTTCAACAGCTTCTTTCCTCCGTGTGTCTAACCTTGCACTAGTACCGGGTTGAGGTTCCGGTCTCGAACAAGGGTACACCACTTCATCTCCATCTCCAACCAGTCCCTTTGATTTCAAAGGGCACCGTTTCACCGTATGAGGTCTCGCACAAAGCCAACATTTTAATGTTTTTACTTTGTCTCGTTCCGGTCCGGCCTATTTTGTTCCATGCTCCCCGTCCATCGAGTTCCGACCATCTGTCAAGTCCTTGGGACTTCGCATGTCTTGTCGACATTCAGCTCCAAGTTTGCTTATGTAGTCAATCTCTTCCTGCCCGATTATGACTATCTTTTTGCCAAGGAGTCTCCTCCTTATTTCTTCCTCGACTCGTTTGACTTCCACCTCCGTCATGGGCCGTCTCTCCCTTAACCGAGCTCTTTCGTTGAAGACCTCTTGGAGACTTAAGTCGTTCAAGCGGACGTTCCTGCCAACCCGATCGAGCCTACACTCGTACTGGCCCTTGAGTTCGTTCATCCCTTCTCGGAGTTCTGAACAGCGTTCCCGAATTTGATCGAGTGCTGCCTGCACTTTGTCCCAGTTTGAGTACCCAGACTTTCCGACCGCATCCTGGATCCCATACTCCATCTTGCCACTGTCGAACTGTCTACTTGTTCCTTCGGATGTCTGCCTTAGATTAGGAAGATTCACCTTCAATTTCGCTTGGGTATCCAAGCTTTCACCAAGTTCAACCGTCCCCATCTGAGCTTCACGGTTCAACCTGTCCATCACTGATACCATCTGTCGCAAGTGCAAATGTGTAGCAGATTTCGTCGTCCAGCCAACCACTTGTCACGAAGTGTGTAGCAGCTTTCGTCGTCCAGCCAACCGACTTGACTCTGATACCACTTGTCACGCCCTTAGCCTTCCTATAATTTTTTTGCTAAGGATGTGCGGCACTGCCGAGCAAGTCTTTGACGTTACCCTCAGACTACGCCTTACCAAACGTTAGTTTCACTTCGTTGCACAAACATTATACTTATAACCACTTCTTATTTATTCCATCACTTGTAATCTTATAACTGTTTATTTATAATCCCGTTATAATTACCAAATGCATATAATATTATAACCATTCATAAGCTGAGTAAATAAACCATTCACCAATATAACGTGCACATAAACATATGAGAACACAAAGTATAAGGACGGCACAGTCCACCCGATCTGTCCGCAATGGTTTTGTATTAACCGGTTAAGAATCTGTTACAATGCGTGGGTCGACCTTCGACCGCACGATAGTTTTCGAGTGGCGAGGTCCGTGTACTAACCTCCACGACCTGCACGATTACAACAGAGTTTATATCATATACCGACGCCAAGACTGGCGTATCATAAACCCCAAATCTGTGTTAAGTGGCAGCGATGTCTGCTGTCTCGCTGTACTGTCATCACCCGAACCTGTATCCAATTCGACCCCTGTAGTGCGAAGGCACACTTACAGTGCTGCCTTGCAAGTCCGAAACAATACACCCGTTCAGAATTATCGTTCGACTGTCTTTTACCCGCCCTCCGTCCACTTCCTCAAAACTCCTTGTTCGCTACATCGAACCTGTGTGTAGTGGAGGCTTGATCGAATGAGTCGATGCCGAATTTCTTGCCCTCCATCGTCCTCACATCCTCCGTATATATACGGGTTCATGCCAAATGGAGAGGGGTGTCGGTTATGTGGCCGACCCCCGTTTAATTGCTTGAACGCCCACCGCCTACCAAGCCGACGGGCTTAATGTTTGTCTCAACCCATCTTTTCGTTTAATGTGGCGGGTCGGCCTTTGGTTAACAAAGCCGACCAACGCCTCATATAAACTCACATGGTCCGTGC
>APFE031705644.1:41538-93391 GCA_000404065.3 Pinus taeda
TATTATTTCCAACAATTGGTATCAGAGCAGGTCCTTTGGTAGAAGCTTTATTGCTTGAAGGAGATCCGTAGAACAATGGGAAAGAAAGCACGTCAGAAGAAGAAGACAGCTCAAAGGAACAGGGACAACTTGCCCTTAGGTGGAAGCAAGTATTCAGATTCTGAATCAACTCAGATTGAAGATGAACAAGCAAATGAAGCATCAGATCAAATCATAGATCAACAAGATCTATTTAGCAAAAGAGAAAGTGCCCTCAAAGAAGAAATTATCAGCTTAAAATCTTAGTTGAAATGTGCCTTCAAAGTTTGTCAAATGCTGCAGGAGCTAAATGAAGAACAAGAAAAAGAGATTCTCAAACTAAGGCAACAAGTGCAAGAAGGAAGAAAGTCTGAAGAAATTTTAAAGAAGCAGTGTTTGGAAAAGGAAGAACAACATCAGGTTGAGGTAAATATCTTGAAAGGTAAATTAGAAGAAAAGGGTAAACTATTACGATTTCAAGACAGTACTAAGACTTTGGATGATATTCTTAGTAGTCAAAGGTCTCCTGCTATCAAAACTGGTCTTGGTTTTCATGAATCTGTTGAAGGTGAATCTAGCTCACAAGGTGAGGCAAGGAATTCTAATGAGAAATCTGAAATGCTCAACAAGGAGATGAGAGGACAACCCAATCAATAGCCAAGGAAAGAAATTCCTCAAAGAAAATATTTTTCTCCTAATTGTGGAAGTGATAGACGATTATTTCCTCCGATGAATAATGTTGAATGTTATGTATGTCATAATCCTGGACATGTTGCAGCCAGATGCAGAAGTAGAATGGTTCAAGACCGTCACACAGAAAGATCATCACGTTCCAGGTACTTTAAGGGATATTGTTTTGCTTGCAATATGTTTGGTCACAAAGCCATTGACTGCTATAGGAGGAATATGAAACATATAAGATGTTATGCATGTAATAAGCTTGGACACATGTCAAAGGAATGCAGGAGAAGATTTTGGGCACCGTACCAAAAGGAGAAAACATCATCATAGTTGAAGATATGCAAGAAAAAGGAAGAAAAACGAGAAAGATGTGGCATAGCAGAATATACAAACATCACAGACTCAGAGGAAGCTAAAAGTGTGGAACATCAGTGTTATAAATATCGTATGTAGGTTTCATGAAGAAAAGTCGCGTATATACGCGAGTTAGATGCTGCACAGTCGCGTATATGATGTTCTGAAGAAAAGCAGCAGTACAGAAGTCTGATATGGTTCAATCACTGGTTGATGATGACATGACATAGGTTCAGGGGCAACATATACTTCAAATAATGCATTGTTGGCATTATGGTTAGAAGCCTTTGGTGATGATGCTTATGTGGCTAAATGATACATCTTGCTGGTTGGTCAAAAGAATGTTATTGCAAGTTACAGGGCTGGATGTTGATGCTTATGGTGCAGATCATATATGGTATATGATAGTTGCTGATGAATATCATGGTCTTGATTAGATTGTTGGTCTTTGATTTGCAACCCCACTCTGCATAGGATGGATGATGTAATGTTTCTTATTTTTGAGTCATGTATAAACTTTTGGTATGTCCCCACTTGGTTGGGTGGATGAGTCAAAAATGGTGTATCCCCACTTGGTTGGGAGATTGATGTATGTATGAGTCTTTAGGAAGGTCATTGGCAATGTATGTATAGAGTCATGCTATGCTTTTTTATACCTTGCATGTGCTCAAGGGGGAGCATGGACGGATTGGTACATCTTGGCATGTACAAATGGGGAGCTCAATCAGAGATTTTAGCAAGTACTCGGGGGGAGTATGGACAACAGAATGTATATCAAGGAAGAGAATATCTTGGTCCACCCTTTTCCCTTGATGTTAAAGGGGGAGAGTGACTTGGTGTGGTTTTTGCCATCAAGTCCAAAGGGGGAGATTGTTGGCCTTATGATACAGGTGTTGTCCTTGATGACAACTCACTCAAAGGTATGATACAGGTATTGTCCTTGATGGCAACTCACTCAGATGACAAATCATAGTGCAGCAGGTCAAGAGAAAAGAATTAATGATCAGAGAGAGGTATACGCAGGTTAACCTTGATGAAAGTGCGTATACACGTGGGTTAGCAGAACAAAAGGTGCGTATACATACACACGCAGGTTCACAGAAGGAAGGGTGCTTACATGTTGAAAAACTAAGTTTTGGTTCGTGGTATTTGGACCATGGTATTTTGGTATTGGTCCATGGTATTTGGTCCGAAGTGTTGACCTCAGGTATTGAGTCCAAGGTATTGGTTCTACATGGTTTTGGACCATGGTATTGAGAAAGGCCTAAACATATATAAGGAGAAGATCATTAAGCCAAGTGGGGCAAGTGTGCAAGCATTGAATATCTGATGAAGTGTGAGATCTAGTATGCAGGTTATGGGTTTGTGATGCTTTGCTTAATATGAACCAAGGATGCTCCCATGTGGACGATGATGAACGATGGATTGGGTTCTTAAGTCTTGGAGTGTTTTATCATTATATGGTTTGATCATGGATAGACTAGATCTGAATTATTGACGCATGTTTATTCTGTAAATGTTATGTCTTGGGTATAACTAATGTCTAGAATAGCTGCAAAGTTATAAGTTAGAATTTGCAGATCTATACGCAGGTTAGATTTGGTAAAAGCGAGTATACACACAGGTTGGGTTCATCAAAGTAGCATATACAACATGAAGTATGATATTTTGAAGTTGTAGTTGGATCTGGTTGTTATTGCAGAGTTCTGTTGTCTATTCTGTGTTCTGGTGACTGTGTTGTTGACAGGGTTTCAGTGTTTCAGTATTGGGTGATTCAGAGATCAATGATGTAGGTGTAGTTGATGGATGTATTGTAGTGATGATTGATTTTGTGCTTCAATGTTGTTGATGGGTCCAGTATGAAAATTGGATGAAACGTGGCCTTCAGATTATGGTGTTGTGCTTCAGGAGTATCCAGTATGAAAATTTATGAAACATGGTCCGTGGAGGAAGAGAGAAGATCGTAGCCTTCTGTAGGCCGGTGCCTACGTACTGGTAAACATATCAGCTAGTACAAAAGCTAGGGGGTTGGAGCTCCCTTCCAGAAGCAGCTAGAAAACGAGTGAAGTTTGGAGCCTTCAGTAGGCTGACGCCTATGTACTAGTAAACGGATCGGCTAGTACAAGAGCTAAGGGGGTTGTAGCTCCCTTCCAGGAGAAGCTGGAGAACGAGAGAAGGTTGTAGCCTTCTGCAGGTAGAAGCCTACGTACTGGTATAAGACTGCACCAGTACATAAATATTGTAAAAAGAAGATAGAGACGAATTGCAGCAGGTGGTTTTCACCCACATTGGGTTTCCACCTTACATCATGGTGTTCAAGTGTGCTTCTTATGTGTGATGATCTATTCTGTTTTACTGCACCTATTTACTATTCATATGGTTAATGAAGTTCTGATGCACTGATTAAAAATCAACATTTAATGGATTAATTGAATCATAAGTTTACTGAATATACACTAGTTGCTTTAGACACAGTTGTGTGTACAGGCGGGTTCCCTTAACTGAAGTAGCGTATATGAATCTAAGTATGGAATGAAAAATTTATTGATTTTCTAATACTGGTTCATCCCCCACCCCCCCCCCCCCCCTCAGTATTATTTCCAACACTTTTTATATCAATGACATGGCTTTCATGAGGACAAGACTGAATTTTTTCCACCAAAACTATTGCTTGAGTGATGTCTCATCTAGATGTTGTGAGGTAAGGAAAGTGTAACATCCCTAGTGAAAATTCCATTTAATAAAAGTTAATAAAGGTAAAATAATAAACATAATTATGGGACACTTATTCGAAGCTGAATGTTGGGAAAAAAATCCTAGTGTGGGTATTCATTTGGTTTATTATGGCTAAGGAAATTGGAAAAGGAAATGCCAAAGGCTTTGGAAAGACATGAGGCATTAATTGACATTTTATTTATGAAAATAATGGAAATTAGGAGAAAACAAAGGTTAAAGGTCACACGTTGGATGTGAGGAGGAAAATGAAAGAAAATAATGGCAATTTGGAGAAAATAGAGGCCTCACTAATAAAAAGGCTTCTAAGGATCAATTTGTAACCTTTTGTCAGTTTAACGTTTGGTCGGTACAGTTTTGGAGCTTTCTCTCTATTCTCACTCTCTCACAGTCTTGGACACTTAGATTTTTTGTGGAGCACTTCAGCATTGGATCAAGAAACTAAAGAAGGAAAAGGAAAGCAAGGATCAAGAAAGGAAGATCAAGATCAAGTAGCTAGATCGAGATTATTTGCCGGTATCGATTTGCATGTGTGCTTTCCTTGCTATTTTTGGCATGCATAGTTATGCATGTGTGTTCATGGTTCTCTTGTTGTCATTGGCATGGGTTTTTCTAGGTGTGACAATGTTCTTCAACCTTTCCTTTCCGTTTCCGGATAACCATGGTTTGATGGGTTCTCATGTTTTTGGTTGAGCTGGATTGACAGTTGGATTCGAAACTAAGTGAGGTGATCTTGAAAGAAAGAACACATGGCCTAGTGACCCCTAAACTAGACTATGGGTTGTGGTAAAGCCATATTTTATGTTACCTCAATGGACCTAGGAATCCTCGACCGGTGAATGGCAGGTTATACGGTAAAGCCTAGAGGTGGGTTCCCTTAATAAGGGCTACAAATCCTTGCTCGGTGAATGGAAAAATATACGTAAAGCCTAGAGGGTGGAGTCTCGATCGAGCCTAGGAATAATGAGATTGGATATATGTTAAAGCCCATATACTAGAGTCTCGGTTAGGTTCTAGTGATCTAGTGTGGATTGCAATAAAACCTAGACACAAGGAGATAGGAAAATTCCTCACGTTTTAGGTGGAGAAATCTGGTGGTATCCATGCTTGTTTAGGGCCTAGTGATTCAGTGTGGAATACAATAAAGCTCATCTCTATTGATAAGGGTGAGGTGGTGTAGCCTCGGGAAGCCTTGGTTAATTTTTTTTTATGATTCCCACATTCATGCTTGGAATATGGCATGAGGGTGATTGGTTGAAAGAAAGATTTGGTTTAGCTAATATATTTTCGGGTGGTTCATGGAAGTACCAAACCTGGTTGGATTTTTCATTCATTAATAAGAGTTCCTTCTCCTTGGTATTTAATCTGTAAATGTACTGGTGTATATGTGGAATCTATGGTTGTTTTATCCTTAGTATTTTTGTTGTTTATGTGCTGGCTATGAGTATGTTTTATGACAATGATGATGTATGTATCTCATAATTTTTTGATTTGTAAATAATGAACATTGAATAAATGACCTAATAGATGATAATGGAAGCTAATTTTATAGGGCATCAATTCTTCTTATCGATTCTTGGATAATTATGAGACCCCTATGTACAAATTTGTTGTGATGACGTGTAGAATGCATATTTGTGACATGTTTAACAAAATGCCTGTCATTGTTAGTAGGGGTTCTATCAAGTCTTTGTTCAACTATTTTCTTTAGTATCATTGTTTCAATGTTATTTTTGATTCCTTAATCTTTCATGAAGTTCTGGGTAGTGGCCTGAGTCCTTCCTTGAAAAAGTGGCAAAAAATCTATGATCATTGGCTTTGAACTAGCTGAAAAAGTCCCCAGTCACTTGCATGGCCTTACTGTGAGAGTGACTGGATAGTCCCATTTGCATACATTCCCATGGAATGGGAGCGAATGAGAGTCTAGGTTAGTAAAGTCTTATGTTTCCTCAAGGGTCGGCCAGCTAGAAAGGTTGGTTGGCTCCTATAGGTTCTGTAGCATGTGTGAAAGGTTAGATTGGTTGTGTGGTGTCATTTATACCTCCTTAATTGTACGTGGGGAGTTGAGTAAGATCATAGTAGCCTCTCATCACATGTTTACTCCATTTGATCAGTTAACTTGGGTAAATGTGGGAGGAGGGTGCTATAAAGTGGTATCAGAGCATTGTTCACGCCCTTAACTGGATGGGCAGTGTGTTGGTCATGCCTTCATGTCGGTTGCAGATGTGTTCCTTATACTTCTGGTATATGTACTTTTTGCATATGCATGGTGTTGGTCATGATTGCATTTGCATCACCATGTGAAAGTTGATGGTGTGTTTTTGAATGTGCTTATCGTGAGTATAGGCTGGTTTTGCATTGGTTAGGCATGTTAGTGTTGTATGTATTTTCTATGCATCCATGTCGTACATATGTTGATTATGCATACATTGATATAGGTGTATTTGTCATGCATGAGTTCATGATGTGTTGTTGATATGGTCATGCATTGATGACTGGACAATGGTTAGGATCATTTCTATATGATGTTATGATTATGTTTATACATGTATTGTGCTAATCTACGTGAACTTGCAGATGATATATCCTACCTAAACTAAACTAAGGTATGTTGATTATGTTTATATTTTTGTTTAGCTTACATGGTATGTTTAGCAGGAAATAGATCAAAGATGATTTGGAAGATGGTAGACTACAGTTCTAGAGATTCTACCTATGCATCATATGAGTAACATAATGTTGGGAACTTTTCTAAATTAGGAGACACACTGAGAAGCTTGAACAAAGAATTAAGAAGTTGCAAAGTAGATAATGACACAATCATGCAGAAAAAAGACAAACACACAGAAATCAATGCAGTGATCCTTCATAGTATGTCAGAATTATAGAGACAGGGACCACTTTGAATTACACATGGACGGGAGGACATAAAAAATGGGGCATATTATAGTAGATCTCATGGTGGGCATAGCTCAGATAGGGATGACATATTTAGAGATGGCAAGTTCTTGGACACTCCGGATAGGAGAGGTGATGGACACAACTACTATTCTAGTTCTAGTTCTGACAGGCACTATGATCGTAATCGTTATCACCCTTATAGGAGGAGTGACAGAGGATATTTTCTTGATGAGTTTAAGAAAGCTAAGCCACCTACTTTTGATGTTGATTTGAAGATGTTGGAGGATGCAAAGTCTTGGTTACTTAGGATGAAGAACTTATTTGAATTGCATGATTACTCAAAGAACACGAAGGCCAGAATAGAAACATTCAGTCTTAAAGGTAAAGTGGATATATGGTGGGAAGATGTAAGGTGGTTTAGAGAAATTAAGGCATAAGATTTGATTTGGCATGAATTCAAAAGAATTTTCAGGAAGAAGTACTTCTTAGAGAGGTACCACGATGGTAAGGCCAAAGAATTTTATGAGCTAAAGATGGGATCAATGACAAATGAGCACAATAAGACTAAGCTCTTCAATATTTTTAGGTATGTACTGTATCTTACAGATGAGAAAGATAAGGTTCAAATATTTGTTAGTGGATTTCCATTAGATTTTAAAGATCAAATTGAGTATGATGAACCTTGGTCACTTGAGGAAGCTATTAGGAAACTGAGTCATTGGTATTGTTGGGTGTGGAGCCTGATTATCATCTTTATTTAGAGGTATCACCACATTGGACCCCAGTTTGTAATGTGGCAACAACACCATTCATAATATTTTCGCTGTAAGGGGGGGGTGGGGGTGGCAACAATCTTTAGGAGCCCGGGGCAGCGCCCCCAAAGCTAAAAATAGATGTAAAATTTCCTTGTAAAATGTTGTAATTTCGTAGTCAATTTGGAACGTTCATTAGGCGGAGATCTGACGGTAGAAGTTATGTTTAATTTAGGGTTTTTCTGCCCAAGAAGGAAACCCCTCGCTATATATGAGGGAATTACACCACGTCTATGTAAATCTGTATTTAGAGTGAGAAAGTGAGAGGAGATTATGTGAGAGTGAAGAGGGAATTACAGTGGATTTATTGTAGGTTGTATCTCTTCAATTTGCTGGGTAATATCAAGGAAGGATTGGTTGTTTCCCGTGGACATAGCTCAAATTGGGTGAATCACGTATATCTGTGTCTCTCTTGTTTTATGTGTTTTCTATGTATATATTTCTGCAATATATTTTATGTGTTCCATTGCTCTGTAATACATAATTTTCTAACATGTATGAGCAGTATAAAAGTAAGAGTGAATCTCAGTAATGATGGAAAAGGAAAGGTAAAGGTGAATGTAAATAGAAACCAAAAAGAATAAGGCTTCAAAATGCAGAAGAGAAACATAATGTTGCACAATACAAGAAGTCCAATGTAGCTAGATAGGGACATGGGTCACAATAGCATAATAGAGGTGATGGTACTGGATGGTTGGAGTTTTGGACATGTGGTAAGAAACATATTAAGAGGGATTGTCTATAGAATCAGGGTGGTAGGACTCAAATTTATAGTGCACAGGCGACAAAAAATATTGGGGATGTTGGGTAGAGAATTGCATGGATTTATGATGTGTTGGATAGCAAGCAGGTAGAACATTAGGAAACTATTATCAAGATGGCCAATAAGATTTGCAATCAAGCTTGTTCCATTTTGATTGACCCTAGATATAATGGCATTTATGTTAGTCCTGTCGTGGTGGATAATTTTTGTTTGAATAAAGAAGTGCATGCAAAATCTTGGTTAATGTAGTTGGCTACAAGTAAAAAGAAGAGAGTATATCACTCAGTAAGAGATTGTGCATTCAATTTGAATGGTATACCTAATCATCAACACATTTGAATTTATTGTTTTTGGCATAATATAGTATGCTATTGGGTATGGAATTGTTGTATCTCATAAGACCAAAATGGATTTTTATGACAAACCCATTTAGTGCTTGGATGACAATGGAGAATGGAGAATCTTACAGGATAAAAAGAAGGCAACATAAGTTAGAATGGTTACAACTATGTAGGCAAAGCGTAGTCATAGAAAATGGTGTGTGTTATTTGTAGATAATAATTCTAGCAATAAAGGTAAGGATGTTAAGGATGTTGAGGTATTGAGCAGGTACTCGATCTTGAAGCAGTTCCAAGATGTGTTTCGGACATAGATTTCAAAGTTTCCGCCTCAGAGATGAAGTGTAATTTTCTATTGAATGGGTACCAGGGGCAACACCAGCATAAAAAGAACCATACATGATGAACACTCCAAAGTTAGTAGAGTTAAAGCTGCAGTTGAAGGAAATGCTTGACAAGGGATAAATTAGGCCAAATGTGTCACCTTGGGGTGCACCGATGTTGTTTGTGAAAAAGAAGGATGGTACTCTCAAGTTATGCATTGATTACAAACAGTTGAACAAGTTAACCATCAAGAACAGGTACCCATTGTTGAGGATAGATGATTTGTTTGACCAATTGAAGGGAGCCACAATGTTCTCAAAGATTGACTTGAGATATGGATAACATTAGTTACACATTAAGGAAGAGGACATATACAAGACAACTTTCTAGACCAGGTACAAGCATTATGAGTTTGTTGTAGTTTCATTTGCTTTGACTAAAGTTGCATCTACCTTTATGTGCTTGATGAATAGTGTGTTGTATCCTTATTTGGACAAGTTTTTTAGTGTGTTCATTGATGACATCTTGATATATTCTAAAAATGAGGAAGAACATGCTGAGGATTTAGCAATAGTGTTGAGATTGCTAAGAGAGCATCAATTGTATACCAAACTTATTAAATGTAGTTTCTTTTAGATAGAGGTACATTACTTTAGACATGTTGTTTCTAAGGAAGGCATAGCAGTGGATCCAAAAAAATAAGAGCTATCATGGAGTAGGTAGCTCCTAGAAATGTGGAAGAGGTAAGATAATCTATGTGGTTAGCAGGTTACTATAGGGTGTTCATCAAGAACTTCTCTCGCATTGCATATCCGATTACATCACTACAAAGTTAAAGTAAGAAGTTCAAATGGATAAAGGAATGTGCAACAAGTTTTGAGTAGTTGAAGCAATTTTTTATAAATGCTCTAGCTCTAAAGATTGCAGATCTGAATAAAGAATTTGTGGTATGCACATATGCTTACATGAGAGGACTTTGTGGAGTCCTTATGAAGGAAGGACAAGTAGTGCGCTATGAGTCATGAAAGCTGAATGAGTACGAGAAGAATTATCTGACACATGATCTTGAGTTGGCAGTGATCATCCATGCATTGAAGATGAGGAAGCATTATCTTCTTGGTAGTAGGTTTGTATTGATGAGTGATCAAAGTGGGTTGAGATACTTATTTGATTAGCTGAACTTGAATGCCAGGCAAGTTAGATGTTTGGCCACGATCAATGAATTTTATTTTGATATTAGGTACATCAAGGGTAAAGAGAACATGGTTGCAGATGCTCTTAGCAAGTGGATACATGTGAATCATATAAAAGATATGAGTTCTTATGGGACAAACTTATAAAATCAGATCTTATAGGCAGGTTAGTAGGAAGACAGATACATGGAGCTTAAGCAGAGGTTACAACAAGGTACAAGTGGTCAGGACGTGCACTATCTTCTTACAACAGATGGCATGATCAGTTTTAGGGACATGATATATGTGTCAAGTTGTAGTGAGCTCAAGAAGACGATCTTGAGAGAGTTTCATGTGAAACCATATTCAAATCACTTAGGGTATCAGAAGACATTGAAAAAAGTGAAGAAGTTTTATTATTGGATGAATCTGAAGAAGGATGTGGCAAATTTTGTATTTAGATGCTTGGACTGTTAGTAGGTAAAGGAAGAATGTAAGAAACCAGGTGGACTACTACAACCAATTGTGATTCCACAGTGAAAATGGGAGGTCATTTCCATGGACTTCATTACAATTTTTCCGAGGAAATCTAGACAACATGATTCCATCATGGGTTTGGTGGATAGGTTGACAAAGGTAACGCACTTCATTCCAATGAAGTCTACTTGTTCAACAAGTGATGTAACATAGGTATTCATCACAGGTGTGGTAAAATCTCATGGTGTTCCAAAGAAGATTGTGTTAGACATGGATGCTAAGTTCATTTCCAATTTTTGGAAGGAGTTGTTCACAAGATTGGGGGAAAAAGTTGGCCTTCATCTCATCTTATCACCCATAGATAGATAAATAGAAAGAGAGGGTCAACAAGATATCCGAGGACACGTTAAGGATGTATGTGATGCACGAGCAACAAAAGTGGGAAGAATATCTTCCACTGGTTGAGATTTATTACAACAATGGGTATTAGGAATCTTTGAGGATGAGTTTATTTGAGGCATTGTATGGGCCGAGTTTTAATACTCCCATCAACCAAAGTGATCCAGTTAATAGGGTGTTGATTGGATCAACTATGTTGGCAGAAATGGAACAAGAAATGTAGGTAATAAAGAATAATAAGAAGACAACACAGGAAAGATAAAAAAGTTATGTAGATCAAAACAGTTTGTTCAAGGAGTTTCAGGTTAGGGAGCAAGTTTACTTGTGTATCAAGCCCAAGAAGAGCTCCTTGTGGAGTGGATCATGTGCCAAGCCGACACCTTAGTTTTGTGGACCTTTAAAAATTCTTGAAAGGATTGGAAAAGTAGCCTATCATCTTTCACTACCACCAATAGTGAAATTCGATGATTGTTTCCATGTGTCATTGCTTATGAAGAATGTTAAAGATGTTGATCATGTGATTGAATGATGTTTATTGCAGGTGGATTCAGATGGAGAATTCTGGCCCGAACCTTAGTGTATATTGCAGAGATCCAGAATCAAGAATATGAGTAGGTTAAAGTGTAGTGGAAACACTTTGCTCCTAATGAAGCTACATGGGAGATGACAGATTGGATGTGGGCTATGTAAAATTCCTTATTCGCTAGTTGACTGAATTCTTTTGGTATATGTTTTGGTGTGATGATTTGGTTTATGTACATATGTATATGGATGTAAATACTTCCATGAGTTGTGTTATAAAGATCCAATAAGCGGTATGGGTGTCAAGTCATCATGATTGTGATGTTTTTATGGTTTTCATGTTTGTTTTATTTTCAACGAGTTGATCATTGTAAATACTACATCGAGCTAAGTTATAAATATTCATGGGAAGTATGTTTTCCTTTTAGCAGTCTTATTGGTTGTAGGTGTCATTGAACACCAAGGATAGTGCTCCCCCAAGGGGGAGGGTTTTGGAACATCCCTCATGAAATATCCATGTAATAAAAGGTAATAAAGGAAAAATAATAACCATGGTTAAGGGACACTTATTCCAAGTTTAATGTTGGGCAAAACATCGTAGTGTGGGTGTTCATTCAGTTTATTTTGGCTAAGGAAATTTACAAAGGCAATGATAAAGGCTTTGGAAAGGCACGAGGCATTAATTAACATTTTATTTATGAAAATAATGGAAATTAGGAGAAAAGGAAGGTCAAAGGTCACAAGTTGAATGTGAGGAGGAAAATGAAGGAAAATAATGGAAAATTGAAGAAAATAGAGGCCTCATTAATAAAAGGGATTTTGAGGATTAGTTTGTATCCTTTTGTTAGCTTAACCTTTGGTCAGTTCAATTTTGGAGCTCTCTCTGTATTATCTCTCTCTCTCACACTTGGACACTTAGATGTTTCTTGGAGCGCTTTAACAATGGATAAAGAAAGCAAAGAAGGAAAAGGAAAGAAAGGATCAAGCAAGGAAGATTAGGATCAAGTAAGTATAGTCGGACTATTTGTAGGTACCAATTAGCGTGTGTGATTTCCTGGAATGCATGGATATACAATTGTGTTCTTGGTTTTATTGTTGTCATTGGCATGGGTTTTTCCAGGTGTGACAATTTTCTTTAGCGTTTCGTTCCATTTCTAGATAGCTATGGTGTGATGGATTCTCATGTTTTTAGTTGAGATGGATTGCTAGATGGATTCAAAACTGAGTGAGGTGGTCTTTGAAAGAAAGAACACATGGCCTAGTGATCCCTGAACTAGACTGTGGTTGTGGTAAAGCCATATTTTGTGTTACCTCAATGGGCTTAAGAATGCTGAATTGGTGAATGGCAGGATATATGGTAAATCCTAAAGGTGAGTGCCCTCAATCATGCCTAGGAATCCTTGGCTAGTGAATAGTAAGATATATGGTAAAGCCTGAAGGGTGGAGCCTCGATCAGGCCTAGGAATCCGAGGATGGGATATATGGTAAAGTCCAGAGGTTGGAGTCTCAATTAGGGCCTAGTGATATAGTGTGGATTGTAGTAAATCCTAGAGACTAGGATACATGAAAATTCCTCACAGTGTAGGTGGAGAAATCTGGTGGCATCCATGCTTATTTAGGGCCTAATGATCTGGTGTGGATTGTGGTAAAGAATTGTTCTATTTATGAGGGTGATGTGATGTAGCCTCGGGAAGCCTTGGTTGAGTTATGGTTATGAGTCCCATATTCACGCTTGGAATATGGCACAAGGGTGATTAGCTAAAAGAAAGATTTTGTTCAGCCAACATATGGTAGGGTGGTTTGTGGAAGTACCTAACCTGGTTGGATTTTGCATTCATTAATGAGAATCCCTTATCCTTTGTATTTCATGTGTAAATGCATTGTTTTATATGTGGAATCTATTGCTATTTTATCCTTATTAATTATGTTTTTTATATGTTGTCTATGAGTATGTTTTATGACAACGATGATGTATGGCTCTCATCATGTTTTGATTTGTAAATAAATGAACAATGAATGTATGACCTAATATATGATAATGCATCTAATTTCTTGACACATAAATGCTTCTTACTGATTCTCAGATAAGTATGAGACCACTATGCTAAGATTTGTTGTTATGACTTGTAGAATGCATATTTGTGACATGTTTGACGAAATTCCTGTCATGGCCAATAGGGGTCCAGTCAAGTCTTTGTTAAAGTATTTTATTTAGCATCATTTTTTTGATGTTATTTTTAATTCCTAAAGGTTTCATGAATTTATGGTTGGTGCCCTGATTTCTAGCCCTGAAAATGTGTGACAAATTCTAGGATCGCTGGCTCTGAACTAGCTGAAAAAGACCCTAGAAACTTGCATGCCATTGTTGTGAGAGTGAATGTAGGGTCCCAGTCGCATGCATGCCCATGTCATGGGAGCAACTGAGGCTCTAGGTCAATAAAATGTTAAGTTTCCTTAGGGGTTGGTCACCTAGAAATGTTGGTTGGCTTCTAAAGGTTCTCTAGTATGCGTGGAAGGTCAGACTGGTTGCGAGGTGTCGGTTCCACTTCCTTAACTATACATGGTGAGTTGAATCAGATCATAGTACCCTCTCATCACATATTTACCCCAACAGACTAGTTAAAGTGGGTAAATGTGGGAGGAAGGTGTTACAACAACCTTCCAATCATTGATTGGTAGACCGTCTAATTTACAAAATGTGACTCATCTTCTTTACATAACTTACAGCTAGTGACCATAGGAGTACCAACCAGCTTGCATTCATCTAGTCCAAATTTCATCAATGCTTCTTGCAAGTAATTGGATTAAGAGATGAAGATGTCTTCCTTTGATTGAGAAATTTGCATCCCTAAGAAAAAGGATAGTTCTCATATCATGGACATCTCAAACTCTATCTATATACAATTTGTAAATTGACATCCCATTCACTCCAGATCACTGCCAAATATTATGTCATCTACATACACTACGACAATAAATAGGTGTTTATATTCAGACTTTATATACATATTGGTATCTGCAGAACCCCTATTAAATTCTTGGTGTTGAAGGTATCTATCCAATTCGTCATATCAAGCTCTGGCGGCCTGTTTTAGCCCATATAAGTCCTTTTTCAGTTTCACAAACAAACCCTTCATTTTATGTGAGCATGAAACCTTCTGACTGTTGGATGTATACCTCCTCTTTTTGGCCAACATTGATAAAAGTTGGCTTCACATCCATTTGATATACCTTGGTGTTTCTATGACTATAAAAAGGAAGAAACATTATGATAGCTTCTAATCTTGCTATGGGTGCAATTTTTTCTTCAAAGTATATCCCCTCTATTTGGGCATACCCTTTGTACACTAAGCGATCCTTGTTCATAATCAATTGACCTTGTTTGTTTAGCTTTATTTTGAAGACCCATTTGGTGTCTATGATATTTTTCTCTTTGGGTCTTTGAACAAGCTCCCACGTTTCATTCTTCTCACTATAATCTAGCTCTTCATTCATTACCTTTACCCAAGACTTATTCTCACTTGCTTGATTGATATTATTGGGCTCAATTTGAGATAGCAGTGCAAGATTTGTGCAACTTGGGCTGCCGAGGAATCTCCTCCTTGTTTGAACAACCAATATTTGATCTCCAATAATTTGAATCTGAGGACGTTTTTTTTTTCACATACCTAGAAGGATTTTTGGGCCTTGGTGTTGTACCCATTTCTTCATCTTTATCCACTGATTCTCTTTCTCCATGGTATGAGAATCTAGTGTTAGAACTTTCTTTTCCATTTGGGTTCATGTTTCCTTTGGATGGATCAGACTATGGCATTACTTCATCCATGACTATATCTATGCAATCTTTGACTCTCTTTTTCCATTCGCTGAAACATTTGTACCCTTGTCTCCAAACAGAGTACCCAAGAAATATACCCTCATCGACACACATATCAAACATTCCAAGTTTTTTATCACTGCTTTTGCTAACGAATTTTCTCTGAACACCTTGTAGTGTTTCAATGATATAGGTCTCCCTTTCCATAACTCATAGGGATTCTTATCACTGTTACACCTGAGTTGATTTCTATTTTCTAGATATAATTTTGCTTGTGCTTCTTCACCCCAAAAGGTATGGGGTACATCTGCCTCATCCATCATAGCTCTAGTTATCTCTTAAATTGTTTTATTATTTCTCTCTGCTACTCCATTCTGTTGTGGATTTCTAGCCACAAAATATTGCCTCCTTATACCATGTTCTTCACAATACTCTTCAAATTCTCTCGAAGTGAATTCTCCACCTCTATCTGATCTTAAACATTTGATCTTTAAATATTTCTCATTCTCCACATGAGCTTTGAAGGTATTAAAATGTTTAAGAGCTTTTGATTTTTATTTTAATAGCGTTATCCATGTGTCTTTGTTAAAGTCATCAATAAATAAATAAAATTCCTTTATCCTCCTGGGATTGTTTTCCTGGTAGATCCATAAATGTCAACATGAATTAGATCCAAAGGTTTAGATGATGAGAACTCTTGTTTTTAAATAAGTCCTTGTCTGCTTACTGAATTGGCAAGACTTATAGATTGAGTCATCAAGCATCGATAGTATTGGAAATCCTCTGACAACTTTTAACTTGTTGATTCTAATTAAACTATCGAAATTTATATGACCAAGCCTTATGTGCCACAACCAATTTTGACTTGTTTTACTCAGATAACAACTCACTATGGCATCATCAAAAACATACACATTGTTATGAGTCCTTACTTCCTTTCCCACCAACTTTCCATTTCTTCTTTCCAAATCTCATCGTCTTTAGATCGAAAGGTCACATTGTAGCCATTATCACACATATAACACATACAAAAATTTTGAGCCTTAGTCTTTTCATCAAGACTAACTATGCCCTTACTCTTAATTCTTGTTGGAGCATTGTTTCCAAAAGTGACATTGTTCCCTCTATATGTCTCTTTTAGAGAACGGAATTTACTGTAATCCCCAATCATATGCATGGAAAAACCATTATTCACATACCATTTGTTTCCTTGATCATGTGCTACCAGCGCAAGCTCACATTCCATGATTTTTCCTATCTTGCATTTCCAATTGTTCTTGTCTTTTTGAAAGATTAGATCCCAGGAGTTTTGAGATTTAGAAGCATACTCAAGCCTGCTTCTACATTCACTGGCCTTATGTCCAAAATTATTGCATTTAAAGCATTCAACATAATCCATCAGGGGAGAGAAGGAAATTTTATTCCTAGGAGGGGAGTTTTGAGATGTAAAATTATGATACTTTTTGTATCTAAAATTTTCATCTCTTTCAACTTTGAAACTTTTTCAATTAGAAATTTTATGTCAAAAGATATGACATTTATACAAAAATCCATTAAAAAACTTTTCGTACATGAAATTGGAAGGTTCATGAGTTTGTGTAGCCTATTGGTTCCTTTGTTGTCTTGTTGATTAATTTAGTCTCTTCTAGTGTGAGGCCTTTGAAAAGTTAGTACCCTTATTACCATGTTGGGTGCTTCTCTCGCTAGACTTTTTTTTCTCCCAATTGAGTGTACCTTGGAGCACCTTTGCATAGATCTGTGGTTCTTCAAATATTGCAGACTTGAAACTGACATTTCTCATAGTTGACTCCTGTGATCCAGAATATCCCAAACCTGTCTTGTTTTCTGGAGACCTTTGACAACTTAGAATGTGGTTTATCTTTTGAGTCCCTTCATCAAAACTTTTATCTGAATCCTCCTTGGTTTACAATTTCTCAATATTTTTTCTTAGGGTGACAATCTCCACTTCCAGATTCTGATAGATCTCCTCCCATTCGAGAATTGTACCATCACGCATTTCTTCCTTTCATCTTGTTTCCTCTAGATTGACTTTTAGGGACAAAATATCCTCTTTGCATGGTTCAGAGATTATTTCCTTCTCCCTATTAATCTACTCTTTCTTTAAGAGACTATTTTATTCTTCCAACCTTTCACATACTTCTAGTTGGAGAGCTAAAATTACTTTTCTTTTAATATATTCTTCAAGTTTTTCTCTTTGATAGTTAAATTATTCATTATCTGATTTGTACATGCATTCCTCATCTCATAGAAGCTACTCTTTTAGTTGCATGTTCTTTCTTCTTGCCTTCTTTAACTCATCAAAAGCACTGATGAGATCCCCTTCAAGGTCCACTACTCCTTCCTCTTCTTCTTCTTTGGAGTTTGTAATATTTTGTTTCTTGGAGTAAGCTCAAAATTCCATAAGTAACCTCTAATTTGACTTGTCCTCTAAGTAATTATCGCTATCATAAGTTGGTGTTGAGCTATCCTCTTCGGATTAGAGCTCCTTCTTATTAGACACCTTCTTCTTTTGATGCTTCTGATCTTTGATTTTAAAATTATGATCATCTTCCTTTTCTATATTTTCTTTCTAAGGGAACTTAGATACAAAATTTGCAATTCTTCCACAGTTAAGTAATTTGAAGCAAACTTCCCTTTATACTTTCCCTAGACACGCTTTAGCTTCCTGGAAAAGTGAGCCAACTCCTGATCAAATTTGCATCTAGAACATTCTTGATGATCTTTTTGCTCCTTAACCTTCTTGGAAACCTTGAAAGCTACCTCCTCTGGCTCATTATTCTCCTTTCCTACTTTGATCTCATAGGATGTGAGAGTACCAAGTAGTTGGTCCATTCTGAGACCTTTTAGATCAGTCATCTCTTCAATGGCATATATTTTGGTATTAAATCTCATAGGCAGAGAAATTAAGACTTTTTTAACAATTACATCCTTGTTGATAGCTTCACTAAGCCCTCTAAGCATATTGGTAACTTCATAAACTATGAGGAAATACTCTTTTATGATGTGATGCAAGCAAGTTCCCTCTGTGGACAGAGGCAACCCCTCTAGCCCTAGAGTGGGTCTCATCATAGAAAAGACAATACCAAAGCAAATTTCCTTAGATGGTTGATGTCATGAAGGCCTACCTTCAAATCCTCATTTGATGAAGTCCCCATTGTGTTGCTCCAGCTCTTGTTCTTCTAATCACTTCTGTACCTAAAAACAACATATACAGAGAACAACAACGAACATAATAAAATATGACAAAAACGATCTACTTAAAGGGTCAAGGAGCTTCAAGCTACCAATATGCAATTTGACATAAGATATAGGAAATAAATTATTGATTTGTATTAAGATAAACTGAAGTAAAACTTACAACCAAGGCTTGATGTCATAAGTCTCCTTGAAAGGTCCTGTCAGCATGTCTCCGTAAGCATTTACTCATGAACTATCTCCCATGAGGATGAATAACTCTCTCTCCTACCCAAAAAGAAAAATTATGATGCTAAGACACTCATACAATCAAGCCAACTCCACTCAAAACCATTCCAGGCTATATTACATAAGAGGCTACTTCCAAACTCTAGAAAAATTCTCGACCTCTACTGCTGAATTCTTGAACTCTGAAGCTACAAAACTATCTAAAGCTACCAAGCTAGCTGATATTAGTCATGGAGGAGGTATTTATAGGAAGAGGAGCCTCCATAAGAGATGGGAGAAAGAGCTTGTCCCTTTGAGAGGTTGCACAAAATGTGGAACAACCATCCCAAAGGAGAGAGGCGAGCTCATTTGATCCAACAACCAACCCTAGGACTACCCATGAAGCTGTTACACTTATAAGCTTAGACAAATTTTTTTAAAAAAATTTCCAAAAGTAGTTCGTCATGAGTGCAACACAGAGATAGAGTGACGACTTCACTAGGGCTAGTTCAATCTTGACCATCTTCGTGGGTAGAACAACTGCTGACTTGCGATGACCCAAAAACATAGGTAAAAAAGGGTTTTCTCTAGGAGTAATGAAATGAGGTATTATTCTTGAGATGACAAGGAGGACATTGACACATAATTTGTAACATGACACAAGGCAGATGTCAAGAACATGGATCGACAGTGTCTGGGATTAGGGAATGCGAGGTCGATGACAAATTACTGTGTAACATATGCTTTCCTCTTCACTCATTCATAAGCTCTCAAATCCCATTCTAAAGGTTTAAATTTTTGTCTTCTTGACTTTATCATCTCCTTCATGACTCTTATTGACCTTGACCCATACTTCCTTGGAAGACTTATAGTGCATAAATTTTACAATTTCTGATTGACTAAGGCCAAAGAGAATGGCATTCTTGGCTTCAACATTATTCCCATACACCTTTTAATTCTCTACATTTATGGTTGGGACATTAGGGACATCATAATTTACCAACACGGAGATCTAAACATCTACTCCTGGAGACATAGGATAGGCTTCCATCCTAACTTTCCAAAAGGCATAGTTTGCCCCAGCAAACATTGGTATCCTACTTTAGTAAGCATCCTAAATCTTTTGTCTAGATATAATTCCTTATGGATCTACCATGAAATGGTTAAATTATTACTTAAGGAAACTTGGCTCTAATACCAGTTGTTAGAATAAGGAATTACTCAGTGGGGGGTGAATCAATAATAGTGAGGTTCTTAAGATTTATGCTCAATTCTCAATTTCCTTTTACATTTTCCTGTTACTTGTGATAACATTCATACTATATATCTATATCTATCTATATCTATATCTATATCTATATATCTATATATATATAGATATATATATATGGTGAGCACCAGTATTGCAACAATAATGTATCAACTCCTGGGCTGCCTACTTTACTCTTATCAACCCGGTAGTTCGTAACAAACTTGGAAGCGACGATGCTATATGCATAAGTACTAGTCCTTATTGCAGGTTGTCACTTGGTCAGTCAGTGCAAGATCACTAGGAGCTCAAGCCAACTTCTATGGATTCTAGAAGAAGCTCTATATGTGATGAAAGGAAAAAGAGAGATTACTCTATTGATGCTTTTCTACTTGCAGAAAGGAAGATTGAAATGTAAAGGAAACCAAGGAAATACTAGTTAACAACTAATCCTACTTTTGCATAAAGCATTATGAAAACCATGAAAAGAATGCCATTACCTACTCAAGGAAGTAAACAACATCTACCTAAGCTATTTCTAGAAGTAAATGAGCAAAAAGCATCTTTCCGGATTTTTATGTATTTTTATGTGAATGTGTCATGCATGTAATTTATTTGTTTGTGAATGTGGTAGCAAATAAGTGGCGATGGAGGGTGGTTTTGGGCCTTGAGAGGATGTAGGATGTTTTGCATGGGTCCTAGGAGGTCTCAGGTGGCCTTCTGGAGGCTTTTCCCACACTTGGCCTTAAAAAGAAAGCCTACAAGAAAATCCACAGGAGGACACAAGAAATCTACAGGAGGAAAAACAACATTCTACATGAGGCCTACAGGAGGAGGTTGAGAGCATTTTTGGCTCTTTTGAGGGTGTGAGGCTGGGTGGAAGTGGTGAGTGAAGGTTGGAATGAGGTGTTAAGGCACCTAGGGTCTACCAAGAATCATTAGGAGAGAGAAAGATGATAGGATCTGCTCAAGGAGAGAGGAAGGAATTCTATGGAAAATGCAAGAAACTAAGGCAGAATTGAGGGGAGACTTCGATGACTTGTAGGGCATGGATAAGATGGATAATGGAATGGATGATAGGCTAGCTTACTTCTAGAATATATATGCTGCATAAACAACTAATTTTCAACCAATGAGATTAAGCAAGCAAGGAAATAAGTGTATCTAAAAAACAGTTTTTTGCATCAAGTAAACTATGATCTATGAAAGGAAATGTTGATAACCATTGTAGGAAAATAAAGCATGAAAGAAGAATATTGAAAATAAGGAAATGAGCATGATGAAGAAGGTTTGAAGCAAAGCTAAACTAGACTATGAACCAACGAAGAAGCTGCGAACACTAGAAATCCTATGAGTGAGGAAAATCTGTATTTTTGGGGCAGCAAGAGGGTATTTACCTCAAATCATGGTCCCAAAGGGAGGAAGAGAGGCCACGGAACTATTACTAGCCTTATGAATCTTCTTTTTATCACTCCTTAACCTACTATAGAAAGCACAAATGGAAGCAAACTGCTGAATCATCGAAAGCAACCTATTCTTAACCATAAAAGAAATACATCTAACAACAACCTATTCTACAAATTGAAATGAAACATACAAATACAAGTAAAGAGGAGCTTGGTTGCTTGGATTGGGCCCTAACCCAAGAGCTTCAGCCCTTTTAGGTAACTCAGTTCTAACTCAAAAAGGATTCCATCTTTATTCTCAAAACAATAACAAAATTACATGAACTGTCAAGATAATAAGCTAGAAGTTGAGCAGAGTTTACATAGGCAATACTGCAGCAAAAATCCAACAAGAATCCAACCCTAGTGAGGCACTAGGCCTCTATACTTATATAAATGAAGCTACCAATAGCTTCCTCAAAATCAGGGACGCTTGGCTCACAAAACTCGAGATAATCATCAATTATCCTCCACTTGCTCGGTTGCTTGCTAATGCATGACTTGGCTGTTTGTACTCCGAGCTGAATGAAGGGGAATTCAAAGTGAGGAGTAATAAATGAGAGGGATTCCCTCCTAGAAGTCCTCTCCTTTGTCCACTTCGAGTTATTGTTGTCATTTTTCCACTGGATCCTTGACTATGACCACAAAATTCATCAATAATTTGCACTAAACACATATTAGACCACATGGCATCATAACTAACTCAACTCACTCTATAAGCATAAATATAATTAGAAAATCATACAATAAGATAAGAGAATGGTTGATTTGACTAGGTTAGGAGGTAAAATGAGCCCATATAATTATCCATTTATGAGGCTTATCATCACCCCCTACTGAAAGTGTTGCTCATCCTTTGAGTAACTTAGTCCATCTCCTCATATTTTATGGCCCTGGTGGCCTCCCTAGCATCGCATGCTTCTGATGTGGTCTCCTCTTCCTTGTCATAGAATCCTGCCTTCCTGTCTACCTCTTCTCACTGATGTTGCTCTTCTTCTTTTTTTCTGCCTTCTAGCATGCCTAGCAGTAGTGGGGGACTCAATTTGAGGCCAATCCAATTGACCTTTAGCCTCTGCATTGAGTGCTTGTACATTGGCACTCTCCTTAATGCCTCTTTCATCCTCATTGGGGAATGATACTCCCTTATCTGCAGACTATTGGTAAGGTGTTCCATCTCCTCATACATGCATGCACATAGTCATTCCCAAGTAACCTTTCCATATCCTCAAAATGTGCAATGGCTTGTGCCTGATCACTGATATATCTAGGGGCAATCTGAGGATTATGTGTAAGTAGGTTATGTGTGATGATGAGTGCCATGGGGTCTAATGGCTCAGCTCCGATCATTAAGGGCTCATTCTATTCCTTTATCATCAACCTTCTTATTTTTGCTACCCTTAACTCTTCATGGTTCATCCATGAGGCCATGGCCATTAGTTGCAGGTCCCCTAGCCTAGCATTGGGGTCCCACACATTCATGTCAGTGAGGGCCATGTTATGTAGATAGAATTTTGCCATCTTTGCCTTATCTTCTGATGTTCTTTGGTCACACAGGTCCATAAACTGCCTGTAATCTTGGAAAGGCATTGCGCCTCTTTGTGCCAAAGTCTTTAACTGAAATTGCATCCATTGGTCCTTGAGATACAGGCCATAAGATTTTGCTGGTGTCCTACATTGCAATGCCTCCATGGACCAGCTGGTCATGCATGCCAGTTGGGTCTCTTTCTGTTGCAGCTGTCTTCTTAGCAATTCATTTCCAGTTTCAAGGTGACTTCTTGTGATTGCTTCCCTATGTTTGACAACACTTAACACTCTGCCCATTTCTCTGAGTTTGTTCTCCATATGGCTAATATCCTCAACTCCTTTGGATTTGGCTATTTGCATCCACTTATGGGTCCTTATTCTTTCTTTCTCTAATTCAAAAAATAGTGAAATTGCAAATTTTTGTGGAATTATTCTTCCCCCCTCAAGAAGATTGCAGTAAGAGCCAAGGTTAGGTTTGGGATTAGGGTCTTGTGCCTCTGTTGCTTCCTCCTTTCCCTATGGTTGTCCTTCTACCCTTTTTTGAAGCTTTTGGGTCTCCTATAGAATAGTTTGTGCCTCCTATAGGCCTATTTTTAAGCCCTGTAGTTATACTTTTTCTTTCCATGTGGGAGATCTAGGAGTCCCCCTTTCATAAGTGATAGGTGCCTTGGAAGGGGATTCTTTTCCTTGGGCAGAGGGTGAATCTTCAATAATAATTGGCACTTTAGAAGAAGGCTAGGGTTTCCCTGTTTTGATTCTTGTGCTCTTCCTAGCCCTGAAATACATTAAGGTCTGCCTCTTCCTCTTTTGTTTTGGCTTAATTGGTGTACTGAGGGTAGTGAGAGCAGCTGCTGCCTCTCTTTCTAGGGTCTCAAGGGACACTTCTGTCTTTTCTACCCCTTTTTCTCCTTCTATCTCTTTCTCTGTCTCTATTTCTCCCTGCTATATTTCTTCAAATTTCTCCTCCTCTATCTTGGTTTCTTCCTTCTTCCCTTCTTTTTCTTCGAAATCCCCAGCTGCTTCACCTTCTCCCCCTTGTTGCTCTTCCTCCTCACTACCAGTAGGACTGATACCATAGGTCATGGTCTTTATGTCATCTTTAGCTGTCATGTTTTTGAAGATTTCCCATGCTATTGGGAGTGTGAATGTATGGAGGGATTCTTCCACTAAAATTTTGACTAACCCATGGTGAGCTAGCTACTATAACTTCCCTGCTTGAACTTTAATGCTAGAGTCAATGAGAGACTGTAGGAGGAAGTAGGGAATGCTGAGCTTCTGAGGGGCTAGAGTGTCCATGCCATACCTTAATTCATGCATGATTCTAAAGTGGTAACCATAGACAATGTTGTACCTCCCCTCACAAGAAATATACTTTATTATTTGATAGCTAACCTCATCCCAAGCGTATGGTATGCTAGCCCTTCTTATGCCATTTTTATCTTCTACAGGGGTTTCATTGTTTTGGAAGAAGTTTTTCTTAGCAGCTTGGCCAATTGGTTTTTCATCCTTACTCCAAGGCAACCCAAGAGGAAGGGTAGTGACCATATTGATAAACTCAGGGGTTATCTCCATGGAAAGACCTCTAAAGGTTACAGTGGCATGTGTTCTGGTGTGAGGGACCAAAGAGTGGGAAAATTCTTGAGAAATTTCCTCATCAAAATCTCGGAATTTCTCAAAAAAGTTCATCCAATTTTTTCTTGTGAATATGTCCACTACTTGGGGATGTGCATGGAGCCTGGAGGAGTTGGTGGGCTCCTTCCTCATAAAACCTCCTGTCATTTTGTTTATGCTTCTTTGGGAATCCAAATGTGGAGAAGGTGACAACAATTTTTGAAGAAAAATAGAGAAATAGAGAGACTGTGTTTTTTTTAAAGAAATAAGCAGAAATTCTTTTATGTATTTCATCCACCAAAATGCTTTATTTATTCCTAAAAATTAAACCACTGATTGCATATTTTGATGTTCAATGGGGGTATGCATAGAACCTACCTCCTCAGCCTAAGAATTGTGCTAACACCCATGTTTTCTCCCTCCAAAACAACTTATTGGCCCTCTTGTAGAAGATTGCTGGCCCTCCTGTAGGATTCTTGTAGGTTCTCTTGTAGAACCTGTAAGTGCTCCTGTAGAAACACTAAGAGAAGGGATCAAGGAGAGATTAATGGAGAATGATGGTTACGAGGTTTTGGGGGGGCACGAGAAGGTTGCAGGAGCGGAGTCTCGAGGAGAGAATGAAGGAAAAGGTGGTGAGAGTGCTTGGGGAGGAGTACTTATTGCTTTTTATGGATATTTTTCGGTGATGGAGGGTGAGCTGGCCATGTGTACATTGGCCCCATTTGGACCATTGGTCCCACCTACCTTGTCGTCATGGCCCTTTCCTTGTAATCATCCCTCATGATTGCATCGGAGTTCACACTACCTCCACTACTTGTCCTTGACATCTCTCTTGAGTTGACTGTGCGCACGTGTGGGTGACATCTTCGGATGAGTGAAGTCAACTAGATGAAGGTGGCCAAGTTAACTAGCCACCTTTCCCTCATTCAACCTCAACCATCTCATTGTTTTTGCATGCCTTCTAATTATACAAATGCAAACAGAGGAGCGAGCTAGTTACTTACCTGAGATCCGAATGCATTTGCTATGAGGTGCTATGGCTCTCTCCCTCTACTGCATGCCTTTATTTTTTTTTTATACATGCTTGTCTGCTTGCTGATATGTGGATGTGCTTTGTGCAAGTTCCTCTCTGGTTGGATCTGATCTTCAAGTGTCTGCTTCAACCTTCATATTTGCACTCTCTTGCTGCTGATGCTGGATTTTAATGGGATTAGCTACTACAGGAATTCCTATAGGAGCTCCTATAGCTGCTTCTCCCTTTGAAACAATAGCTTATTTTTGTGCTTGGAGCTGTGAGGATGATGCCAAGAATGTAGATAGAGATGGAGAGGTAATAGGTAGGCTTCAGGTGAGGTGGATTGTGCCGTTTCCTTTCTCATTTTTTTTTCTTTTTTTTCTTTTTTCTGAAAAACTGTTTTTTCTGTGTTTTTTCTTGGGCAGGAAGAAGAATGATGCTTTAGATGTGGTGCAGGTCTGGAAGTGATGGCAAGGAGGTTTGAAGACTGCAGGAGGATTTATAGATCTTTTATGAAGCTTCCCTGCCCCTCAAACTACCTTTTATATTCATTTCTAGCTCTCTGTAATTCCTACAGGAGCCTCCTATAGAAAACACAGAGCCTCCTGTAGAAAACACAGTTTCTGGAAAAGAAGCACAGTGACGTGAAAATAATGCCAAGAATGATGGAGAAAGGTGTGGGAAGGTAGGATAGGTGCTGGTATTGATTTTAGAGTTCCCTTTGCACATTTTGCTGCTCCCTGTAGTCCTCCTATAAACCTGCAATGCGACTGGAAATTCATTTATTTATTGAAAAACAACCAAGGAACCTCAAGGAGGTTTTCACCCTAGTTGCCTACCCTAGGCGCCTCCAAGAGAGGTTTTCACCCAGGAATCTTATTTTCTTTTTTCTCCTTTTTTTTTTGACATCACTTGGCCGTCTTAGGGGAGGTTTTCAACCCAATGATGGGAATCAAGCACCTCATGGAGGTTTTCACTTGAGTCCTTATTATTTTTTCTCTTATTTTTCATTTTTTTCTTTTCTCCTACCCTACCCTACTTGAAAAACAAAATCACTTTCAAGTATAAGAATACTTCCAATGGAACCATGTGCACATCAAGATGATAGAAAAAATGATGTGGAGGCTTGAAATGTATGCTTTGACTTGTACCTGGATTTCAAAGAGCAAATGAATTGACTTTGAAATGATCAAGCATAGTTGAGGAAGAGAGTGATGCTACACCTTAGTGACTATCTGGAATGATATTTCAATATAGTTGTCGTGTCCTTGGTCCTTTTGTTGATCTGGATCATTCTTCATGTCTTCTTCTACCATGACCTTCACATCTTCCTCTTTTTGCTGATTTTTCTCTTGAATACATGGAGAATTTGATGGTAACCATGAGGGAGCTCTCTCGATCTCTAATTTTGATGTCTTCTCTTCATCAAGTGAAGCCCATGGTTCTTTAATCTTCTCTTTTGAATCTTCTTCTTCTGGATGTGGTCCTTCAATGATATCAATATAATCTCTTTTTTGCAATACTCTTCCTGAGCTATGGTGAATACCATTGAGCTCAAGAGGAGTTGTTTGGAAGTGTTGTACCTCAGCATTATGAATGGGTTGAGCTACTTCAATGTGTGGGTTTGGAAATGGTGGTACAGGTAGTCGACGGGGAGTGTATATTTGAGATGGACGTGGATGGGGTTGTGGTTGGGCAAGTGGTGGAGGTACAAGAGTAGGAAGAGGGATGTATTGGGGCCTCCACCCTTGATGAGATGCATTCCACTGAGGTTGCGGCTGAGCGTAGGGTTGAAATGAATGGGTGGCTAGTTGGGCATGATATGGAGATGTGAAGGACCAAGGAGGAGGCGTGGACTAGGAAGGATGAGCAGTGGGGCCCCAAGAAGGTATGGAGGTGACTTGGTTGGGGTTGTAGTATGCCTGAGATGTCCCTTGCATCCCCTGATGGTATGGTTTAGGTCCATGCGGCCTCTTTTGGTTTATGTAATAGATCTGTTCAGTGACTCCTTTGGCCCCTTGGTATACAGCTTTATGTCCGGGCAAGGAAGGGAACTTATCTGTAGGATGATCTTCTTCACTGACTGAACAAACCCTTATAGAGTTTAATGGGCATTCATTCCTAGGATGCCTCCTAGTGCATCTAGGGCAAAAAATGGCCAAAGCCCTCTCTACTTCCTCTTGTTTTCTTTTGATATGTAAGGTATCCATTTCCATGGCAAGAATCTGCAGCATCTCACTCTTGAAGTCTTCCAACATGTTTCCAATTTCACCTTTAATGGATGAGTTGGAAGAAAAGGTACTGCCCCCACCATTTATATTTTTAGCCATTGGCTCCAGAGGAATGCTTTCTTCTTCTTCTTCCCCTATAGGTTCTTCAAATATGTTTGGATGCTCACCTAAGGGTTCTTGTTTATCGCAGCCACTGAAGAAGAGAGAAGGTTGGATGTGTGAAGTAGTGGCGGTGTTGGGAAAATTTTTTCCTGAGTTATCTCTATTCCTACAAGGGTGGTTTTTGTTTATTTTTTCCCCACACTGATAGTACCTACAAAACTGAAATTGATTGAGCAAAACAAATTGCAACTAGCTAAAATGAACTTGCTGAAATGAAAATTTGCAGAATTGAAAAGGAAAGCAGGGAAATGCAGAACTTTGAAAGAAGAGAAATGACTAGTCTACTTTTGTTGAAATGAAATTTGCAGAATTGAAGAGAAAAGCAAGGAAATGGAGAACTTGAAAGAAGAGAAATGACTAGTCTACTTTTGCTGAAATAAACTATTAGCAGAATGTTGCAGTAAAAAATAGAAGAAAACAGTAATCACAGAATAATCTGACGCTTCCACAACAATGGCACCAAAAAGTGGTGAGCACCAGTATTGCAACAATAATGCTACAACTCCTGGGCTGACTACTTTACTCTTATCAACCTGGTAGTTCATAACAAACTTGGAAGCAACGATGCTATATGCACAAGTACTAGTTCTTAATGCAGTTTGTTACTTGGTCAGCCAGCACAAGATCACTAGGAGCTCAAGCCAACTTCTATGGATTCTAGAAGAAGCTCTATATGTGATGAAAGGAAAAAGAGAGATTACTCTACTGATGCTTTTCTACTTACAGAAAGGAAGACTGGAATGTAAAGCAAAGCAAGGAAATCCTAGTTAACCACTAATCCTACTTTTGTAGAAAGCACTATGAAAACCTTGAAAATAATGCCATTACCTACTCAAGGAAGTAAACAACATCTACCTAAGCTATTTCCGGAAGTAAATGAGAAAAAAACATCTTTTTGGATTTTTATGTATTTTTATGTGAATGTGTCATGCATGTAATTTATTTGTTTGTGAATGTGGCAGTGAATAGGTGGCAATGGAGGGTGGTTTTGGGACTTCAGAGGATGTAGGATGGTGTGGATGGGTCCTAGGAGGTCTCAGGTGGCCTTCTAGAGGATTTTCCCACACTTAGACTTCAAAAGAAAGTCTACAAGAAAATCTATAGGAGGACACAGGAAATCTATAGGAGGAAAAACAACGTTCTACAGGAGGCATACAAGAGGAGGCCAAGAGAAGTTTTGGCTGTTTTGAGGGTGTGAGAGTGGGTGGAAGAGGTGATTGAAGGTTGGAATGAGGTTTTAGGGCACCTAGTGTCTATCAAGAATCATTAGGAGAGAGAAATATTGATAGGATATGCTCAAGGAGAGAGGAAGGAATTCTATGGAAAATGCAGGAAACTAAGATAGAACTGAGGGGAGAGTTGGGCGACCTGTAGAGCATGGATCAGATGGATAATGGAATGGATGATAGGCTGGCCTACTGCTAGAAGATATCTTCTACATAAAAAACTGACAGTCAACCAATGAGATTAAGCAAGCAAGGAAATAAGTTTATCTAAAAAACAGAGTTTTTGCATCAAGTAAACGATGATCTGAAAGGGAATACTAATAACCGTTGTAGGAAAATAAAGCACGGAAGAAGACTATTCAAAATAAGGAAATGAGCATGATGAAGAAGTTTTGAAGCAAAGCTAAACTAGACTATGAACCAACTAAGAAGCTGCAAACACTAGAAATCCTACAAATGAAGCTACCAACAGCTTCCTCAAAATCAGGGAGGCTTGGCTCCCAAAACTCGAGATAATCATCAGTTATCCTCCACTTGCTCGGCTACCTGTTAATGCATGACTTGGCTGTTTGTACTCCAAGTTGAATGAAGGGGAATTCGAAGTGAGGAGTAATAAATGAGGGGGAGTCCCTCCTATAATTCCTCTCGTTTGTCCACTTTGAGTTATTGCTGCCATTTGTCCACTGGATCCTTGACTTTGACCACAAAATTCATCAATAATCTAGATTAAACACATATTAAACCAAATGGCATCATAACTAACTCAACTCACTCTATAAGCATAAATATAATTAGAAAATCATACAATAAGCTAAGAGAATGGTTGATTTGACTAGGTTAGGAGGTAAAATGAGCCCATATAATTACCCATTTATGAGGCTCATCAATATATATATATACACACACACACACACACACACACACACACACACACACACACAATAAAGTAAATCATTCAGATGAGTAAATAGTCCATCAATGGGGCATCACTCACATATTGACACAGTTATTGTTACCTAGAAACCCAAAGGGATAAAACCACCAATATGTTTTTTATTAAGATGTAAATCAATCACCTACTTAATTACATCAAGTTGTTTGTGAGCACCCAATCACATGAGGCCCCAACCCCCTCAAGGTAGCAAGCCACCACTTTCCAAGAGGCACCAACATCTTATGAATGTAGGCGACTGCCTGATCTAGCCATTATTCTTCTTTAAATACAATTTCCACACTGAGAACAAAGGCTAATACAAATTCTCAAAAATATAAATTGAACGACTATTGAAACAACTCCTTCCCTTCTAATTTGCAGTTCCATTTTCCGTTACCCTCTTCACTAATCAGAAAGTTCTAGCCTCAACCCTCAAATCCACTATATAAACAGTTAACTCTTGGCACTTAGCTCCCTGCTCCTTACACACTAAATCTCAATACAAATGTTGTATCCCCCATTTTCACAATTGCAATCCATTATTTTTTTCCTCTCCTGCACATTGGCCAATGCTGTCTTTTTTGTCCTCCTATTGTCTCTACTATATCAGTAACATAGTGCCTAAAAGTGTGCTTCTACATGGCTCTCTGTGATGTTCTTCCATTAAGGTGCAAGGCTGTTACAACTACATTAAACTTTGGAAATGGGCTTTGTTCACTCAACCATCGTAGTTGCATTAAATCATTGAATTGGCATCTGAGTGTCTCCTCATACTCAGAAATAAATATTAGTCTTACTTGCACACTCAAGAAGTACCTCCATCAATTTTTTGTTTGCACAAATAACTTGGTCCTTCATTCTGCTTAAATGCCCATAGGGCTCAAAATGTACTTTAGATATGTCTTTCCTTTCTTCTTTCACTGCAACATGTGATCAGAGCCCATAAAATCACTAGTATGGTGTCCCTCAGCCATTTGTCTTCACTTAATTAACCTTGTTATACGCATTCACTCAATTGTCAACTCATTCATCTAAGTGCCTAAGCGTTTTGCTACAGATCCACAGACCTTATCGACACTGTGCTACCAAATTAATTTATGTCAACCCTTATTTTATCTTATTAATAGTGTTTCTAAAAACCATTTTGGCCTTAAGCTGCTTTCTCTCTAGTACCAGTTTGATTTTCCACCATAGGACCACTGCCTTTGACCGCTGACTAAGCCTTGAGGAGCTAATCTGCTCTACGCCCTTGGCAAGCCAAATTCCTTCTATTATATGATTCTTGCTCATGGTCTTATTTCTATGAAAAAGGACCAAACACTAGTGATAAGGTTGGATCTCTCTCTATCTCGATGCTTTCATTTATGCTTTATTAATAAAACTTCGAGCTTGTTCTTGTAGGCTTAGCTATCAATGGGGTCTACGAGGACTGCTTCTCATTGGTTGTTGACTGTCATATTACCATGTCAGTTCCATCATGGACCGATAACCTCCTCCCGACGTTTTCCTTATTGTGCACCTTGTAAAATTTTTTGGGATCATCCTGTGGGGTTGACGTCACCAAGGACACATCTAACCTCTAGAGTGGTGACACATGTGACCTAGATATGGGCCATAAACTGCCAGAAAACACTGAATTTGGTTGCCACATGTCCACCTATGATTGTCCTATGTTGACATCATGTTAGACCTTTAATAATATGCCTCTTGTCCTGTCATAGGAGAGTGAAGGATGTCCTAGAGGCCTATTTTGCATTAATTTTCCTTTATAGATATTTTACTAGGGCTAAATATTTTCTTTGTATTCCTTTAAATCTTCCTTTGGGTCAGCACTCTCCTGCAAGATTTCTTTGTTATTCCTCTAGAATTTCCTCTTTGGGCTAGCCCTCAACAGGATGAGATGTTAGTGTGGGGACCTCTGGCTCACTTTCATTGGTATGTGCTCTACTACCATGTCTCGAAAACTATATCCCAATTCATTCATTTTGTGTGCCAAAGGTTACATCCACCTGATACCTTCATGCTTTCCTGCACCATGTGGGCTCCACTTGCAGCAATAATAAGGCTCTCTACTACACTATTGGTGCTCCAATTCAACTTGTCTAATTTCATCCCAACACTTTAACTTGTGCACCCTTTGCAAAATGTCGAGTTACATCTGTCCGGGTAACTCTCTTAGGTGGGCTCCACCTGAGCCAATAAAAAATGTCCCTGCTGCTACACTATTTTCCCATGTCTTCCCAATGCTTCTTTTAGTGGTTTTTTTAGAAGCTTTACCAACTCTAGCCACAACGTCAAATGTAAACTCTCCCCAAAGGGTCCTCTAACCACATTTGGCTCTTCGGCTTTGATTTTTAGAGTACCTAACTTTGACTGGAAATGAATCCCAATATAGAAGACCATTTGTGGACTGAATTATACCATTGGAATCCTCTATCCAATCACTATCCAACTGCTCCATCTCCAGGTGTATTTGAGATGATGTGTTCAAGGCAGAATCTCCTTAAAATCCTAGGTCTCACATCCATTATAGTCTGGTCAATGTTGTCTCTATTGTCCTCCTATTTTCTCTGCTATCTCAGTAACATAGTGCCTAAAACTGTGCTTCTACATGGCTTTCCATGATGTTCTTCCATCAAGGTGTAAGGTCACTACAACTACATTAAACTTCTGAAATGGGAATTGTTCACTCAACCATGGAAGTTGCATTAAATATCTGAATTTTCATCTGAGTGTCTCCTCATACTCAGAAAAAAATATTAATCTTACTTGCACACTCAAGAAGTACCTCCATCAAATTTTTTCTGCACAAATAACTTGGTCCTTCATTCCTCTTAAATGCCCATAGATCTCAAAATGTACTTTAGATATGTTTTTCCTTTCTACTTTCACTAAAGCACGCGATTAGAGCCCATAAAATCACTAGTATGGTGTCCCTCAACCATTTTTCTTCACTTAATTCCTTGTGGCATGCATTTGAGATAGAGGAGGCTTGCTTCTACTTGCGACAAATTTGCAGTTTCCATTAATCCAGTCACCAACCTTGTTACACACATACACTTAGCTTTCAAATCATTCATCTAAGTTCCTAAGCATTTTTTTATAGACCCACAGGCCTTATCAACATTGTGCTACCGAATTAATTTATGTCGTCCCTTCTTTTATTTTATTAAATAGGGTTTCGAGAAACCATTTTGGCCTTACGCCAGTTTCGCGCCAGCACCAGTTCGATTTTCTGTTATATTACCACTGCTTGTGACCAATGACTAAGCCTTTAGGAGCTAATCCAATATACGCCCTTCCTGAGCCAAATTCCTTCTATTATATGCTCCTTGCTCATGGTCTTATTTCTATGAAAAAGGACCAAGCACTAATGATAAGGTTGTATCTCTCTCTATCACAATTCTTCCATTTATTCTTTGTTAATAAACCTTCAGGCTTGTTCTTGTAGGCTTAGCTATCAATGGGGTCTACTAGGATTGCTTCTCATTGGTTGTTGACTATCATATTTCCATGTTAGTTCCATCATGGGCTGATAACCTCCTCCCAACGTTTTCCTTATTGTGTACCTTTCAAAAACTTTTGGGATCATCTTGTGGGGTCGACATCATGTTGATGTCACCAGGGACATATATAGCCTGTAGAGTGGTGACACATTTTACCTAGATATGGGCCATTAAGGTGCCCAAAAACAATGAATCTGGTTGCCACGTGTCCACCTCTGATTTTCCTATGTTTATGTCACGTTAGACCATTAATAAGATTCCAATTGTCCTCTATCATAGGAGAGATAAGGATGTCCTAGAGGCCTATTTTGCATTAAGTTTCTTTTATATATATTTTACTACGCCAAAATGTTTTCTTTGTATTCCTTCTAATCTTCCTTCGGGTCAACACTCTCCTATAAGCTTTCTTTGTTATTCCTCTAGAATTGCCTCTTTGGGCTAGCCCTCTGCAGGATGAAATGTTAGTGTGGGGACCTCCAGCTCACTTTCGTTGGTATGTGCTATGCTACCATGTCCCAAAAACTATCTCCCAATTCATTCATTTTGTGTGCCAAAGGTGATATCCGCCTAATACCTTCAGGCTTTCCTCCACCATGTGGGCTCCACTTTCGGGAATAATAAGGCTCTCTGCTACACTGTTGGCACTCCAATTCAGCTTACCTAATTTCATCCCAACACTTTAACCTGTGCGCCCTTTGAAAATGCCAAGGTACATTCATCGGGGTAACTTTGTCAGGTGATCTCCACCCAAGCCAATAAAAAATGCTCTTGCTACTACACTATTTTCCTATGTCTTACCGACACTTCCTTTAGTGGTTTTGTTAGCAGTTTTACAAACTCTAGCCACAACGTCAAATGTAAACTCCCACCAAAGGGTCCTCTAACCACTTTTGGCTCTTCCCCTTTGAATTTTAGAGCACCTAACTTTGACTGGAAATAAATCTTGATCTAGAAGACCATTTGTAGACTTAAATATACCATTGGAAACCTATTTCTAAGCACTATCCAACCGTTCCATATCCAGGTGTATCTGAGATGATATCTTTGAGGTAGAATCTCCTCCAAATCTTAGGTCTCTCAGCCATTGTAGTTGTTGAAAATAGCAACAAGAAACGATAAAAATAGAAGTGCTAAAAATAGCATTGCTATAAATAGCATTTCAAGATACATCCCAATTTTAGTTAGTCCCTGAACTAAAATTGAGAATTACATTTTGAATTTGATCTTAGCACTTGTTTGTAAAATAATTAATTAATTTATCTTGAGTTAATTAGTTGGAAAAAATCAAACATGAAGTCTATGTGAAGACATGCAACAATTTTCCCTTTGATTGAGGTAGTTATCCCTTGATTAAAGTGATCAGGATGAGTTGTAGTTTGAGTTGTAATTATTTAGCTCAGATTAACTGAGTTAAGTCCAGTTAGATTAGTTCCAACAGTTTGTGGAACTAATTGTGAGTTTAGTTAGTTAATGCATGCATGCATGTAACTACTGCACTTCAGATAACTGAATATTCTGTCATAAATAACTCATGCTTGTCAGTTTAGTCAAAGACCCAGTTGAGATCAGATGATGGGACAATGTACTATTAGTTGCAGGAATATTCCATGGAGGATACCTCTTACATGCAGAAGGAATTCATTCCTTGGAGATTGCACAATCACTTCCGAGTTTGGTGAGTTGTGTGAGAGGTGAATTCACACAGGTGGTAGCCAGAGGACCCAAGAGAAACTACGCAATGAAATAGGAGGATTGGAGGGCTGAGGGAAGGCATATGTTGTGTCTATTCAGTTTGTGAGCTATATTGAGGGATTGTACTGAGAGCTGGATAGCTTGTGAGCTAAAGCTTTATGTAATCTGGAGGTATTTCCACTTGTATGATATTACAGAGATCAGGGTTTTTAGCTAAGGCTTTCCCCAGAGTATTCTTCTGTGTTCATGTGTGATTGATTTCTCATTCTCTGTTATACGTGTCCTATTTGATCTTGCTCAAAATAGATTAAGCTTCCGCAAGTTTGATTGTAGAAGCAGATTAAGTATATTGCTTTAGAACATTGCATTATCAGTTTGATCTACAAGTGAAATTTCTACATGGTAGCAGAGCAAAGGTGATCAAAGTAGAGAACAATATACAAAGAAGGGAGAAGTTCAAAGTTTGAAGTTCTTGATTATAAAATTCGAATTCTTATCACATCTTAGATTTCACCAATGGTGTTCAACGGTTTAAGCCTCGAGTATGCACTTGATGGCAACTCTAATTATATAGACTAGAAGGATCGTGTGGAACCAGTTTTAGAGGACAATAGTTTGAAGGACTTCATTGATCAAGAAGTCCCCAAGCCAGCAGCAGCTAATGCTACAAAATTGGCAGAATGGAAGAAATGTGTGTCTAGAGCAAGGAGGATTCTTCTGGAGGGAGTTTGAGACCACATATTCTTGAGTCTCCATGGAAAGGAGACAACATTTTCAATGTGGAAAACATTGAAGGATCTATATCAGAACAACAATGATAAGAGGAAGCTAGCAATGAAAGACAAGCTTCGAAAAATCAAATGTGGAAAGGGTGACACGATCTCTACATATCTAAACAAGCTCACCACCTGTAGGGATGAACTTGGAAGTGTAGGGATCACGACAGCCGATGATGAAATGGTGAGTCTTTCTCTCCTTGGTCATCCTAAGAGCTGACATAGCTAACAAGACTTGGTAAATGGACGAGAGAAACTGCCAAATTGGGAACGACTTTGGTCAGATCTGATGCAGGAGGAGATAAGAAGAAGCACTAGAGATGGATCTTCATCAAAGCAAGATGATGAAGAAAATCTTGCATTAGCCAGTAAGGCTAAGAAAGGGAAAGGGAATGCATCCCATTCCATGTCAAGTTCTTCCCAAGGTGGGAAGAAGATTGACAAATCGAAAGTGCGATGCTTTCGTTGTCATGAGGTGGGCCATTATGCTACAAGTTGTCCATAGAAGAAATCCAAGAAGGGATCCTCAAAGGGATCAGATGGTGAGGCACTGGCCTCATAGTTCGAATTGGATTTCACCCTCATCGCATGCATGGTTTCATTGCTGGTGGGATGTGTTTGGTACCTGGATAGTGGAGCTTCATTCCACATGACCAGTGACAAGAATATTTTTAGTACCTTGGAGGAGAAGGATCTCCTTATGCGGATCGAGATGCGTGATGATGGAAAGTACCATGTTTTAGGTGAAGGAATGGTTGTTTTTTAGAGGGAGCATGGAGCTCCTCTCACCCTGACTGACGTAAAGTATGTACTAGGTCTGAAGAAGAATCTTGTGCCCATCGCTATGCTAGAAGACAAAGGCTATGATGTAGTCTTTAGTAAAGGAAAGGCATTCCTGAGGCATATCGGCACTAGATAGACCAAGAGGATTTAGATTCGAGTAAAGAATGTCTACAAGCTGGAGGTAGACTACTGTGCTGCATTGAGTTCCAAAGCAAAGTTGGTACAGAGCCAACATAATGGTGAGCTATGGCATAGAAGATTGGGCCACTTGTACCATGGGGCCTTGGAGATCATGCAATAGATTTCTACCAGACTTCCTAAAGGGAAACTAGAGCAAGTGGATACATGCAAAGGTTGTACCTTAGGTAAGTATACAAAATCTTCCTTTTAGGATCGAGACAGTAGAGCTAGAGCAATCCTGCAGCGAGTTCATACAGATGTGTGGGGACCATTCTCTACAGCCTCCATCGTTAAAAAAAGGTACTATGTTATTTTTATTGATGATTTTTCTCGTAGATTTTGGATCTACTTTATGCAGAAGAAGGATCAAACCTTCCCAAGATTTTGTGAGTTCAAAGCCTTGGCAGAGAAAGAATCTGGAAACAAAATAAGGGCCTTGCGAAGCGACAATGGTGGAGAGTATGTCTCCCAATAGTTTAAGGACTTCTGTTCAGCAGAAGGAATTAACGGGAGTTGATGACACCCCATAACCCACAATAGAATGGGGTGGCCAAAAGGAAGAACAGATCAATTGTTGGAGCAGCTCAAGCGATGTTGCATGACCAAAGCCTAACACTTCATTTGTGGGCTGAGGCATGCAATACAATAGTATATTTGCAGAACATAAGCCCACATCGTATACTCGGAATGAAGACACCTATGGAGGCATTTTCCGGGAAGATGCCCAAAAGAAGCTAGATCCAATAGCTGAGTTGGGGATACTTGTGGGGTAAACTGATACACCCCATAGCTATCGAGTGTTCTTGCCTACCAGTTAGAGGATAGTGGTATGCAGAGATCTGAAGTTCAATAAGCATAAAGCCATGCAAGTATCACTTGAGAGGGATCTCAAGTTGCATGCAGAGGAGGAACTTTTAGTTCCTAAGGAGGAGGAACATCAGACTGATGCGGAGTAGCTACATGCAGAGGATCTGGTAGTGGAGACATCCAATCATGCAGAGTCTTCCAAAGATGGGCTAAAAAACTCAAGGGAAGCTGACAGGTTGATGATGGATATGAGAGAGAATGTGGGACAGCTATCTTCTCAGCACAAACAAAGGAGGTCACTGGAGCGGTACACTAGTTACATGGCCCTGGTTGAGGAGTGTGTAGAGTCTAAACCTTTTTCATTTGAGGAAGTTGTGCAGCAACCAGTCTGGGTTGATGCTATGGTGGAGGAGTATGACTCCATCGTCCAGAACTGTGTTTGGGATGTTGTCCCAAGACCGAAGGACAAGTCAGTGGTAAGTTCTCGATGGCTTTACAAGGTAAAGCAAACAGTTGATGGGAGTGTTGAGAAACATAAGGCAAGGTTTGTTTCTCGTGGTTTCTCACTGGTCAAGGGGATTGACTACGATGAGAATTTTGCTCCTGTAGCAAGGTACTCATCTATGAGATCGATGTTGCCACTATCAGCTCAAATGGGTTGGAAGATCCATCAGATGGATGTGAAGACTGCATTCCTCAATGGGAAGATTGAGGAAGAGGTGTACATTGAGTAGCCATAAGGTTTTGAGACCTTCGATTGTGAGTTGCATGTGTGTTGACTCAAGAGGGATTTGTATAGGCTGAAGCAAGGACCTCGTGCTTGGTACACTATGATTGACAGCTATTTCACCAGGTTGAGCTTCACCAAGAGTGAAGCAGATGTGAACCTTTACCACATCATGGTAGAAGGTAAGTCATTGGTCATTGCTCTTTATGTTGATGATCTAATATTGGTAGGTGATGATCAGTTGATCAAGTCTTACAAGGAGGACCTTGCAAGAGAGTTCGAGATTAAAGACTTGGGTCTTATGCACTACTTTCTAGGCATGGAAGTGTGGCAGAAGGATGGGGAAGTGTTTGTGTCTCAGGGCAAGTATTCCAATGAGATACTTCGGAGATTCCACATGGAGAAGTGCAAGCCCATGTAGACTCCTCTAGCAGGTAACTGGAGGAAGGAGGATGCTACTTCAAGTGAGGTAGTAGCTTCTACTATTTATCGACAGCTTGTCGGTTCATTGATGTATCTAGGGAACACACGATCAGATTTGTTCTTTGTAGTGAACCAACTGAGTCAAGCTATGGTTCAGCCTACCAAGCTGTTTTGGAAGGCAACGAAGCATGTGCTGAGATACCTTAGAGGCACATCTTAGTATGGATTGTGGCACAGATGGATAGAGGGAGTGAAGATTTAGGGCTTCATAGATGCAGATTGGGCAGGGAGTCCATCAAATTGGAAGAGCACTTCAGGAGGAATTTTCAACCTTGGTTCAACTGCAGTTTCTTGGTACAACGGGAAACAGAGATTAGTTGCACTTAGCTCAATAGATTCCCAATACATGGCTGCTAGTCAGGCTGCATGTGAAGCCATTTGGATGCGGAAAATTCTATTGGGATTGTTTGGTCAGACGATGGATCCAACTGTGATCTATTGTGATAAATAGAGTTGTATCGAAATCTCTAAGAATCCAGTATTTCATGATAGGTCCAAGCACATTGATATCTGGTATCATTATCTTCGATACTGTGTGGTCAAGAGGATCATGTTGTTGCTGTATGTTTTGACCAAGGAACGAGATGCATATATTTTGACTAAGGCATTGTCAAAATGCAAGTTCGAGTTCCACAGAGATAGGATTGAGGTGACTGATAATCCCTTTCTTGTTGAGGGGGAGTGTTGAAAATACCAACAAGAAATTCTAAAAATAATAGTGATAAAAATAGCACTACTATAAATAGCATTTCGGGATACATTCCAATTTTACTTAGTCCCTGAACTAAAATTGAGGATTAATATTTGAATTTGATCTTAGCACTTGTTTGTAAGATAATTAATTAATTCATCTTGAGTTAATTAGTTGGAGAAAATCAAACATGAAGTCTATGTGAAGACATGCAACATTTTTCCCTTTGATTGAGGAAGTTATCCCTTGATTAAAGTGATCAGGATGAGTTGTACTTTGAGTTGTAATTAGTTAGCTCAAATTAACTGAGTTAAGTCCAGTTAGATTAGTTCCAACAATTTGTGGAACTGATTGTGAGTTCAGTTAGTTAATGCATGCATGCATGTAATTGCTACACTTTAGATAATTGAATATTATCTCATAAATAACTCATGCATGTTAGTTCAGTCAAAGGCCTAGTTGAGATCAGATGATGGGACAATGTACTATCAGTTGCAGGAATATTCCATGGAGGATATCTCTTACATGCAGAAGGAATTATTTCCTTGTTGATTGCGCAGTTACTTCTGAGTTTGGTGAGTTGTGCGAGAGGTGAATTCACACAAGTGGCAACCAAAGGACCCAGGAGAAACTGCACAAGGAAATATGAGGCTTGGAGGGCTGAGGGAAGGCATATGCTGTGTCTATTCAGTTTGTTAGCTGTATTGAGGGATTGTACTGAGAGCTGGATAGCTTGTGAGCTAAAGCTGTATGTAATATGGAGATATTTCCACTTGTATGATATTACAGAGATCAGGGTTTTTAGCTGAGACTTTCGCTAGAGTATTCTTCTATGTTCATGTGTGATTGTTTTCTCATTCTATGTTATATGTGTTCTATTTGATCTTGCTCAAAATCGATTAAACTTCCGCAAGTTTGATTATGGAAGTAGATTAAGTATATTGCTTTAGAACATTGCATTATTAGTTTAATCTATAGGTGAAATGTCTATAGTAGTCATGTTTTTATGGCTTCTCCACTAAGCTTGCTAATATGATGATTCTCTACAAAATACTATAGAAACCATGGGACTCAACCTAAGTTTGGCACATCAATGTCAACATATGCTACCATTAACCTCAATGCGAATATGATTGACATCAATTGCAACATAATAAATGGCACCAACCATTCAGACAAATCCAACTGCCCGATAATAGACATAACAGTCAAATTGTTGTGCAAAGGTGGGTTCATTGTGCCACAAACAAGGGGGTATCATACACCAATTTGGTGTCTGGGTTGGTCATGACCTTAAAATTGGATGATGATAATAATAATAATAATATTTTTTTGTTGTTAATATTATTACTTACATGTTATGGATGATATTACTTAATGTTATTAATGTTATACAATGTTATTATTAAGTTAATGTCGTCAAGAGTCTTATGAGGTACTAGGAGTTGGGTTGTTCGTTCTCATGCCATGAGGAACTGTAGGATTGAAGCCATATTGAATATATTTCTATATATGAGTTACTCGAACTTCCACCTTCTCTAGACATGCTATTTGTTGGCCTTGAAGTGTTGGCATTGATGTCAATAGGGTCTTGATGTTGTTCATCATATGCCTTATGTCTACCTGATGACGATTTCCTCATCATGATGTGTGAAGAGTGTTTGGCTTGATGTACTTGTTGGTTGGCATTGATGTCAAATTTCTTGTGGCATGACTTAGTGGAGGTGATTGAGAGGTTGAGTAAGATGTTGTTGCTCAGGGTGGTTTGATTGTTGCTACAAGTGTTACATATGCTTCTACATATGATGTAAGCATTGGAGTTGCTTCTACCATTGTTGAGATGTTGTTGCATGTGTTGGAGATGTTGCTACAACTGTTGCAGGTGATTTGGATTCGTTTATGTTAGATGTTTTGGAGCTTAGTTGTTTTCAGTTATGTTTGAGCATTTCTTTGGTTTCCTTATGCATATTGCATAGTTCATGAGTAGAATATTACCATGGTAGAGGTATTCTTGGTATTAGCATTATCATGGTATTGGTATGTGTGTGGAGTAGGTTGGCATGTGATATTACCTCTTTGAAGATAATATTGGTATTGACATAGCCATGGTATTTTCCCATGGTATTTCTTTTGAGATTACCATGGTATAGGAGTTTGTGGTATTACCATAACCATGGTATTTACCTATGGTATTGAATTGGAGATTACAATGGTATAGGGGTCTCCGGTACTCACATAACCATGGTATTTACCTGTGGTATTGACATGCAGATTACCATTGTACATGGGTCCATGGCATTCGCATAACCATGGTATTCCTGTGGTATTGACTTGGAAATTACCATGGTAGAACGGTATGTGGTATTATCATATCCATGGTATTTAACTGTGGTACTGATTTGAATATTACCATGCTATAGGTGTCCTGGCTATTGACATAACCATGGTATTTTCTCGTGGCATTTATTTGGAGATAATTAAGGATAATTTGGCATATACCAAAAAAAATAAAATGAAAAAGTATTGAGTTGTTTTATTTTTATCTTTGGTGATGGTTGAGTGAGTAAGGAAGAGTGTGTGTGAGAGAAGAATTATACTATCCCTTATTGGTGAGATAACTTTGATGACACTTAGAGAGGGTGATTTTGATATAATGATATAGTATTATGCATTACGGACTTATGTACACGCTTATATACTATAGACCTGGTTTGGGTCACCTAGTTGTTGTGTGCTTAGGATAATATCTATGGTTGTGTGTATAAGAATTGATTTTGGTTAAGAGCATATTATCGATGTTTTCTCTTTTCGTATCCTAGCTTGGGAATCGATGTATGACATGGATGGTGATTGAAGATTGAGACACATAGATCCATGGATGATCATGGTTATGTGGAACATATGGTTAATTATGACTGATGGATGATACATGGTTTCTTATGATTATATATGCTTAATCTTCTATTGAGCAGGATGTGACAAGGGACCTAGTTATTTGCAAACAAAGATGCTTAAATTATAATGAACATGGAAGTCATGATACATGATTTTCATGATTATATATGCTTAATCTTGTATTGAGCAAGATGTGACAGGGGACCTGGTTATTTGCAAACAAGGATGCTCAAATTATAAATGACCGTGGAAGTAATGATACATGTTTTTTATGATTTTATATGCTTAATATTGTATTAAGAAATATGTGATACGGAACGCGGTTATTTTCAAACAAGGATTTTCAAATTTTAAATGGTTGTGGAAGTCATTTCTATAGAACAAAAATGGTTGTGGAAGTCGTGAATAAGTTAATTATGAAATTCATTGATTCCTTTGATCTGTGAGATTTTGATGTGTGCAGGCCTTGAAACAAGGCCTTACCAATGAACCGTTAAATGGGTATGAGTTCACAGTCAGTACCTTAAGGTGAAGCGTGGACTTTCAAAGCAGAGTAGATGAGAAGCCATGGAAATTAGGGCGCGGAGTCCTAAATCCATGAAAGCTAAAGATGCGGAGTCTTGTATCTATAATAAAATGTTTAAGGCACAGAGTCTTGAATATTTAAAAATATCAAGACGTGGAATATTGGATCTTTAGAATAGATTAGTGCGTGGAGTCCTCAATCTACTTAGGCATGGGGATGCATGCAATAGGGGTGAGGAATCCCTATTCTTCTGAAGAAAAATACCACTCATGGGTAGCTCAGGGATGAATTTCCTTAATAAAACCTATTTTCTAACAATCTTAGAGTTCCTTTCTAAAAATAGAAAGTCATGTCTAGCATCTCAAGCATGATTTTCCAAAAATAGTAAATCACCTTGCATAAATTGGCAATCATGTATAGTTTACAGAAAATCACTTAACTTATCATTAATCAATCCTAATAGTTCAATCTCGACTTAATCCTCAATATTATTAATATTATTATTATCTTTTATGAGACTATGATATTATTATTAAAAGGGAATTACAAGTCACCTTTATCTCCTCAATCACTTCACACCTCTCTCCTTGATGACTCTCATGGCTCTATGTAAATATTTCTCTTTTAATAATAAATGACACTATATTTTATGCACTCATCAGAGAATGGCATATTCCTCTTATGCTCTCTTTAATGCATATGTTATACTCTCCTTAACTAAGCCATGCCAAGCTCTCCTTAATGGCATGAGTTACACTCCTCTAAATGGAATACAAGGCATGCATATTACTCCTCCTATATATGCGTCTCATGTATTCTCACTTGGGGGAAGAGGGAGGTGCATTGTGATACCAAGAGTTGGAGAGATTTCAAAAATATTATAAGAGTTAGAGACTTGGAGAGTAGCCAATTGCTTTCGAAATAGTTTTGAAATTCCTAAACTAAATTACTAAGTAGCTCTCCCTAGTGGACCTAACGATGAGTGGTGTTGGGATGAAGTCAAACTTATTTTCCTCAACTTGCCTTGGATATCTCTCTACTGATATATTTTGGTACTGTTTGTGAGCTCTTACAGCTTGAGGGTTCCAGGGGGAGAAGTTCTCCCTATGTATGGTTGGGTGGAAAACTAGATTGTTCAAATGAGTTTGCTAAGGGATCAAAGATGGATCATATTCTGAGTGATTGGAGTTTAATATCTCTTCAGGTATAATTTTATTGTCCTAAAATTATAGTATAGATTTCACATAAAATAAAATGTAGAAATTCAAATTGTTGTAAGAATCTAATTTTGGTTTAAGCTTATGTTATTTTGAATCTTATTGGATATTTGAAAATGAAGACTAAGAGTGGTCTATATGAATGGATGTTTAGATCTCAACATGTTATGGAATTATTATTAGTGTATTCTGTTGTATTAAAATTGGTATTGTAGCATTTGAGAAAGGAAAGACAAATATCGCTAAAGGTAATGGAAATAAAGAAATTCCAAAGGACTTGGGTAAGAGTTCATGAGTTATGGTTCTATTTCATGTAATTAGAGACATGTTTTAGAAAGTTTCAAGATATTTTGCAAAGTGTTTGTCAAAATATATGAATGAGAAAGGCTATTGTTATTTTTATCATTATGTATGAATAAGTGTTAACTTGTAGCTTACTAGAACAGGAAATGGATTCATATCTAAAATATACCAGGAGGATTCACTAGATGAACCGTTGAAATAAAAATGTTAAAAAAAACAAGATGGAAGACAAGAGTTTTAAAGAGAATCATTGAGGTAAGTTTTAATCATTATGTATTGCAATAGTTCCATATGCTTGCCATGAGTTTGTAGGAATGATTGAATGAAAATAATGTTTGATGAATTTCAAAGCCCTTCAATTCACTTACAGTGGATGAAATGATTTTGAAATCATTTAGAAAATACATAAGTAATTATAATTTAATTATAGGTTGTTATTTGTTTTGAATAGCTGTAGATTCAATCTTGCATGCCATTTGTTTGACAAAAATTGTAAACGAAATTACCGAAGTCAACATATCTTCTAGTTTTAAAAAACTAATCTATGCATGGTTTTGTACCACTTCAGGAAAACATCAGGGAGTATCCCACGCAAATGGACTTGTAACCCCCACTTTGATTCCAAAAACACACTTTTCAAAACCCAAATCGTAAATCTAGGCAATTTTCCAGAATGTTGTTGCCAACTGTGTGCGTTTGTTGTTAAGTTTTGGCTGAAAGAATAAGATGATTTAGTCACTGCTCTAATATTTTTTCATTTGAATAATTAATATATAAATTTTATGATCTAAATAGGTTGAGGGAGAATCTTATATTCATGTCAAATTTTCTTAAGATATTGTGGCTTCCAAGTGTTTGACAAAATGCCTTAATGGACAGAGATTTCATGTTTGCAAAGTGTTTGTTAAAAGGCCTCAATGGATGTAGATTGCATGCTTGCAAAGTGTTTGTCAAAACTTCAAAGGATGTAGTTTTTTTGCATACAAACTGTTAGAGTAAATGTCCTACTTACTGTACCTTTTATGCACTAGAAAAATTATGAATAGATTATTTAATGGTTGTAGCTTCCTATGTCTGCCATTTTTTGTTTGAATACGAAAAATGAATTTAATAAGTTGTTGAAGTGCGAATAGAGAATAAGACAATTGTTACTTTTATTATCTAAAGCTTTCATTTAAAAGAATGGTTGTTATTGGAGACAATTTTACAATGGATAATTCTGTAGGAATTTGTGCAAATGAGCATAATAAATTTCGTATGAGCTGCATGAATTCATAGGTGCATTCTTGTGTTTCAATGACTATAGAAAACAACTACTTGTGCCCAATTTACGCAGGTCCATTGTTTTACTTGACACATTTTAAAGAATAATATGCTTCTAAATTGGTAGCATTAGTTTCTCTTGCTGCAACATTCATTATACAATTCTCACGATTGAAGCATTAGCTTAATAATTTGGATTGAGAATTTTAATTGATGAATTTGGAAATTTTTTTGGGTCAATATATTCTGTGATATTAAGAGAAAGTTATCCCTGACTTCTTATGTTATATTTTTACATTGAAATAGCTGAAGGAACATGATTACATGATAGCTAAGTTAGTCATATTATGAGTAAAACAAAAATAAAAATAAAATAAAAATTGATTAATAGTATTCAATGTGACCTTTACTTCTTTATGCTATTGATGGTTAGTAAGGCGGGACCTTACAAGAATATTGTGTGCAAGTAGTGTGAGTTGTGTGTAGAATATCTGAAGCAGTTTGCAAGCATCACAACAAATAACTAGTGATTATTTCAATCAACATATTATGTAGACAGTGAGTAGATAAACTGGCAACTAGTTGCAGTTCTTTCGAGATTGGTGGCAATTAGTTGTATGCAATAGTTTTTTGTGAGAACATTGATTATTGTGGAGAATTTTTTTGTTGATGCATTTTGCATATTATTTTATGCAACATTGGTGTTGATTCATTGAAAGTTTATTTGAGAAACAAAGTTATTGGTAAGGAATTTAGACTTCTGTGATCCATAATCTTGTTTAGAGAATAACTTCGGCAAAATCACATAAAGAATCATTTGTCGACGCGTTTCGAACCAACTAGTGTGGTTCATCGTTAGGACAAGTTGAAGATCCAATCTGAGCGATGCAATAAATAGGGACAATAGGGCATTCCAACAGCTAGATTGACAAGGTAACGGTTAACAGGACCTCTAACAGCTATTTATTCATTATTATAATTATGTATATGCCCATTACTATAAATATGATTATTACCAATATTAATATATTTATTAATAAAATTCATTATTTAATTTAAATATTTAGAAAGGTAAAAATCAAATATTATTTCTAAATAAAGAACCTAATCTAATTACTATTTTGTTAAAATATTTATTTATTTCAATATATTTTTACCATAAGAATTATTAATAATAATATCAATATATACCCTTATATTGGGATGAGAAAAAAATGGTAAATAATTCTATTATCTCCCATTAACCCAAATAATATTATATATAATACAAATATAAATATGATATATAATATTAAATATCTTCACTATTAATGTAAACCTTATTATTACCCTTATATAATACCACTAATAAATATTATCTAAATCATAAAAGTCTAATTACCATATTCTATATAATTAAATGGTAAATATTTTCCTTTATCTCCACCCATTTAACTAAATTATTATTTATAATATTATAAATAATATAAATATAAATATAATATTATTTATTTCCACTATTAATGTGAATATTATTATTACAATATTAATATATTTATCTACCATTACCCTTATATAATAATATATTATTAATAAATATTATTTATTTAAATACTAAAAATCTAATGGTTAATCTCATTATTATATACCCATTATTATTTTTAAATCTAGAGCTTAATTCAATATATTTATTTAAGTTCTATTCCTTAATCTTATTAAACCTTGTTCATATATATTTTCCTTAATAACATATGTAATTTTTTTTTATCATATTTAGCTAATTAGTATTTACCACTTTATTAGGATGAGTATTACTTATTAGAATAAAATGGTAAATGTTCTTATTAAATTTTTTTAAACCAGTCTAGAACTTTATTAAAACCAAGGAACTCTATAAAATAATGTTATTTCACATCAACTTTTAAATATTTTATTTATGGTTGAGAATGACAGCTAAATATTTTTGCATCTTCTGAGAGTTAATGTTAACAACATGCCAAACAAACACATTTTTATTTTAAAAGGGACAAGTGTCAACTTGATACTCGCCTCTCTCCACACAATTATATATATATATATATAGACACACACAAAGACACACACTTTTATCTTTTTTAAAGCTGATGTAAAATTATATTATCTCACATGAACATTGAACTATTTTATTTATGGTTGGGGGTGAGAGTGAAATATATTATATTATCTCACATGAACATTGAACTATTTTATTTATGGTTGGGGGTGAGAGTGAAATATTCTTACATGTTTCGAGTTGTAATGTCAACAACTAACCTAAGGAGCACAATGAGAGTAAGATTATTGATATTTTATAATGCTTTTAATTAAAACTAACCACCAACTAAATAGATATATTCATTTCTATTTTTAATTATAGTTGACATTTTTTTATGTAAACAACTATTTTTTATTTTATTTTAAAAATACATGTGTCAACTCAAAATTAAACACTAAAAAAAACAAGACAGGCTGCATGGCAGCTAGTCCCTGCCTAGCTGGTCCAGCCACCACCAGCTAGAAAGCCATCTTTGCCTCCCTTGTAGCCACATAGCTATCAACATCTCTTGAACAAGTAGTAGCAGATCCATATCGAGATTCAGATGATGAGCAAAGGCGTGGGCAATGACGGAGGCACCGGTCGAGGAACCAGATAAATAGTAACCTTGCTACGCGTACCTTCCAGTTCGAGATCGCCATTTGCAATAGGAGGATGATGAAGCGCCACCAGCAGCTAGAAAGCCATCTTTGCCTCCCCTGTATTCCGTGGTTTGAGAGCCACATAGCTATCAGCATCTCTTGAACAAGTAGTAGATGAGCAAAGGCGTGGGCAATGACGGAGGCAGCGGTCGAGGAACCAGATTCATAGTCACCTTGCTACGCGTACCTTCCAGTTCGAGATCGAGATCTTGCTGTTCCACCATTTGCAATAGGAGGATGATGAAGCGATAGGGACCAACTAGCTTGATATATGGGTATATTATATATGGATATATGGTTCCACTGATAGCCAACTCATTGAAGAAGCAGCGTATCCGGGTCGCAGAGAAAGATAGAGAGGGGGTTGTAGTTGACTTTGTCGATGCCAAGCCCAATCGACCGTTGTATGTGAAGGTTATCAATTCAGTTGTATCAAATAAATGCGGGATGTCATAGAAGATCTTGAATCTAAATTGCATTGGTGTTTTCGTCAATACAGCCTTGTTTTACCTGAAATTATTGACTCATAATTTATAACTTTACATTTCCTATCTACAAAACCCAAAGTACTCAGTGCTTTTCTTAAACCGCATCTATATGCTATCGCCCACCGTGACCTGCTCGTTCGACTTGATGGACAAGTGAACTGTATCACGTGATATGAATGAGATAGCCACTATGGATATGGTATAGGTTCCTTGCGCGAAATGCAATAATCAAATGGTTTCGAATTCTGAAAGAGAGGCATGCAATTTTTTCTTGCTTTGAAACTTATGTCGTAATTCAATTATCGAACTTACAAATGTTAGGTCCACATTAGAAGTTCTGTCATTTGATCTATAAATGGACCATCATATATTGCGTATCTTTCGTAGTCGCCGAGTAAAACAAGTTGAATACATATTCAACTCTGAAGACGTAAACTTCACCCGATTATAGCTTCATTCGTTGGGGGAAGTTCGAGTGTCCTGTCATAAGGTCAACACTTGAGTTTGGTATTAGCACTCATGGACTTTTTTTAACTTTAGGTTATTTGTCAGTACAAATTAAAATCAAATATAATCATTATTTTTATAATATTATGATATATTTAATTTTAATTCTAAAAATTAGTTTAATTGGTGTAGTTTTGATAGTTAATTAAAAAATCACTGGATCACACGCCTACGAGGCTATGACATGATAGACACGTGCATCGCATGCAAGCCATGTGTACACATGTCGCAGGCATTGTAGCTTTTATGCATTGCTAGCCTTATGAAAATCTTGTTCTGTCTATATGATTTTGTTTTCATATGTTTTCTATCCTCGCATCGCTGAATTTCTGAAAGTTCAGAATTGCAGTTACCATCTATTGGCATTGCACTAATATTTTTGCAAATATAAATGGCACTCTGTATAGATACTGATGAAATTTGCAAACTCTACGATTTGGCTGATGAAAATGGGGACGGGAGGCTGACTGTAAATGAAATGAATCGCTACTTGAAAAGGCTCGGAATAGATATTTCAGAAGACAATTTGAAATATCTTGTGATTCCAAAATCTCAGACGGACGATGAATTTGTTGGCCTGACATTTGATGAATTTGTTGTCCTGTGTCAGTCTACTCTGGACAATAGATCAGAAGATGGAGTAAGCAATGGCAATGGGTGTGACGATCTAATGGAAGCTTTCAAGGTCTATGATATGAACAACGACGGGTTCATATCCTCCATGGAACTTCAACAAGTGCTGTGTAATTTGGGATTCACAGAGGGCGAAGAACTGGACGAGTGCCAAAAAATGATAAACACATACGATTTGAACTCCGACGGGCTCTTAGACTTCTCAGAATTCCAGATCATTTGGGTTTTTTTGTATCACTAACTTTTAGATTATAATGTTGGTTTACAGTTTGACATGGAAATTGGGAATAGAAATTAAAAAATAGAATAGCAATTTTGTTAGCATGAGATTAAGGGAATGAACCTGCCATGTCTCAAACTGTACCTTCTTTTTGATATAGTTGTTCCTTGTGGAGGATGCAAGTGTTGCCAGCACCAGAAAACAGGGAACACTGATCAGAATGGGCCCGGCCCCGCCTTTCTTTACTTTGTAGGCGATGCTGGTAGTTATAAAAAAGAGAACATAGATGGACGTTCATTGAGAATAAATGATGGGTTGTTAGTGGCAACTTTAGAGAGATAGTGCAATCTTCGGGCATCTTATAAAATAATCCATGGAGAAGCTTTTATTATTCAGAAACAGATCATCGAAAGTTTAACTGCATGCATTACACGTGTAGGCTGGAGCATGATGACCCACGCCATTTCCCCCTGCACACGACACTACCTCCTGTAATTTGAATCTTCAGTGGGGTTGATAAAATCCATTGGATTGCTTGCTTCCTGTGAACAGGAAGCCAAGGTATGCGGCAAGCAGTAGCTGTAACCCACTAGAAAAATGGGTCGCAACAGTAGTTGAGAAGAAGAAGCAACAACGATTTATTAAGTCCCCAATTCGACTTCCAACCCACGGCTTCCAGCGGTACGTTTCAAAATGTTCTTGTTTAATGCTCTGTTCCCCTTCTAAATATTCTGCAAATTTATATCATTTTGCATGGAGTTCTGGGAAATGAAATCTAAATCGACCTCACAAATGTAGTCTAGTATCATGCTAATCGAATCTAAATCAATCCCAGTATCATGCATGCTATTTTTTGTCTACACTAAATCATATGGTGTATCTGGAAGAAGTTGCTATACAAATATTTCGAGCTTTGAAGCAATATGCCTGAAAAATAAATCCACTTTTTTGCAAAATTATGCTATTGGCCGTCTAAAAAAAATATGTTGTGTTGCCACAGACTTCCTCTTCGAGCGCACAGCTTCTGGTTCTGAGCACTCAAGAATGGCGGATGCTCTCTGTTACACCTTTTTCGTTCGTCGATTACTTCTTGCAGGGTGGAGGGGGCAGGAAGCCACCGCCGAGAGCTATGGTTGCGCGAGCCAATGAGCTCATATTCAACACACATAGGTATCATAAAATTTCTAAAATAACAGATAACAAGCACATCACTTTATTTTGTTTCTGCAAAATGGACAGAGATATTGAATTGATTAGATTGCAATTCATTAGAGATCCTAATTTGAAAATAGAAATAATTTTTTTTTTTTCAAAATCTTGAAAATAACATG
>APFE031705645.1:1010-11203 GCA_000404065.3 Pinus taeda
TCTTGAAACATTATAGATCTGAATTCTGACGCATGTTTCTATTATGTAAATGTGATGATCTAGGTCTGGATGAAGTATGAAATAGTTGTGATACTTCAAATTAGTATTTTCAGATCTGTACATAGGTCGGCTTTGGCAAAACAGTGTATACACGCTGGTTCCACATGTAAAAGTAGCGTATATGGAATTGGCAGATCCGTACGCTGGTTCCCTTTGGTAAAAGGGCATATACACACTGGTTCAGCTTATGGAAGTAGCGTATATATTATGAAGTGTGAAGTTTAAAGTTTCAGTTGTTTTTGGTTGCTGTTGCATAGGTCTGGGTTATGCTCTGTGTTCTGATGACTATATCCTGGTAACAATATTCTGAATGATCAAATTGATTGATTGTAACTTTCTTCAATGATGGGTTGTCAATGACTGTTTGATTCAGTTGTGATTGGTTTAGAGATTGGTGATTGGGTTTCAGAGATTGATGGTTGAGTTTCAGAGATTTGTTGATACAGATGTATTTGATGCTTCAATGTTGTTGATGGGTCCATTGTGAAAATTGGATGAAACGTGGTCTTTAGATTGTGGTGTTGTGATCCAGGTGTATCCAGTATGAAAAATTATGAAACAAGGTCTCTGGAAAAAGAGAGAAGGTTGTGGCCTTCTGTAGGCTAGCGCCTACATACTAGTAAACAAATCGGCTAGTACAAGAGCTAAGGGGTTGTAGCTCCCATCCAATAGAAGCTGGAGAACGAGAGAAGGTTGTAGCCTTCTGCAGGTAGAAGCCTGCGTACTGGTATGAGTCTGCACTAGTACAATATTGTAAATAGTTTTTCTTATTATTAAAAGAAGACAGAGATGATAGCAACAGGTGGTTTTTTCCCGCATTGGGTTTCCATCTTAAATCTTGGTGTTCATGTGTATTTTCTCTATTTTCACTACACATGGTTACTATTTATATTTTTAAAGAAACACTTATGCACTAAGTAAAGCTCAACATATGATGAATTAACTGAATCATAAATTTAATGGATATACACTGGTTTCCTTTAATTCAGTTGTGTGTACACGTGAGTTGCCTTCATTGAAGCAGCGTATAGGAATCAGAGTATGAAATGGAAAAGTTAATTATTTGATAATACTGATTCACCCCCCCTCTCAGTATTATTTCCAACAGTGTGGCCCATGCTAAACGTGATTTATTGATGATTTTCAGAGTTTAAATGACCCTAAGGCCCTAGGTTGTGGTTTCTCAAACCAAAGGTTAAGCATGTAGGCATCTTAAGACTCATACAACATAGCAAATAAAGCAAAAAATACATACATAGAATTTTAATTATTAAATGAGTGATAATCTTTTGATTATGTGGTGATCCATGATATTGTAACAAAGACTATTTAGAAAGGTTTTTTGTGAAAAATTTATTACTTAAGAGATTTTAGATGGATATACAATGAAAAATCAAGGGATTTTTCTTATTACCTATTGGAACATAATATAATTTTTATTGGGGTTGTAAGTGGGCTAATCTTGGTTAGGGGTTGATGGATGGAGCCCTAAAAAAAGGAGTATCCTATCTTCCAAATTGAGAACACAACTATAAGTGGGTACCTAACATATGTGAACAAGATAGATAATATGGAAGACAAAAAGGTATCCTAAAATTAGTTCAAAGTTGAGTCAATAGTATTTTATAACTCTAAATCTGAAAATTAAAGTAAATACATTCTATCTGATCTTCCTCATAAAAGTGAATCTTTCCTCCATTGAGAAAAGAACTATAAGTAGGTACACAACATAATATGTGAACAACATAAATATCTTGGAAGACAAGAAGTATCCTAAAATTACTTCAAACATGAGTTAATACCTACTCTTGCTCACGTGGCATAAAGATGCTAAGTCTTGGGTAAATCATTGTGAAATTAAAAAAGCCATCACTTTATGAAAGAAAAATATTGATAAAAGTGTGTGTGTGTAAAGAGAATAAGATATTATAAAGAGATTATTAATCATATTCCAAAAGATAAAGTATCTCTTTTCATTCACTATAGAGGCTCTAATAGAAGGAAAATATAACAACAAAATACTAGAATGAACAAGAAGGAAAACATAGCCAAAATTTTAGATTCTTTAGTTCAAGTAAGTATACAACATTTATATGTTGTGTATCAGTATAAGCAACAAAATATATCTTTACTCATGGTCAATAAAAGCATTGAATTTAGGATAAAAGCATTATGTTTTGTATGGTTGGAATTAAAATTTCTATTTTATCTTAAAATCAAGAATTTTTTTGTCTTTGATTTTTACTAATATCTTAATGGTATCTTAAGTTTAATGATGTTTACAAATATTTTAATGGTATCTTAAGTTTGCTAATGTTTGCTGATTTTTCCTTAATAAAATACTCACACACATAAAATAAATATATAATAAAATTAGTAGACACAGAAAAACTAGACATGGCAGAAAAGGCAGAGAGCCATCATTTGGTCTCTCACACTCATGTAATTATCTCTTATTCAAATAATTTAGAAATACATTTAAATACATGAGAAAGTGATCTTAAGATAGTGTGCCTATCTTGGACCAACTTGGTTGAGACAATTTCTCAACTACACACTAACTTAAGACAACTAGTTGGAGAGAATCTCTCCTCCTAACTAAACTCCTCAATTTGAGAAACTAACTCTCATGATTTAATTTAATTAATTATTTTATTTGGATTTATGATTGTTTTTAATAGAGTGAGGCTATCATTCCCCTCCTCAATGATAAATCCAAAAAGAACAAGGAACCATCTTCCAATTTCTCTAGTTGCTTCTCAAAAATCATTTGCCTAAAAAAACCGCCAAAGCTAGATGCTGGAAAAAACTCAAATCTGAAGAGAACATGAATCAGCTGCATGTCTGATTCATCTCTGAATGTTGCTTGACAATTCCATCACATGCCAAACTGTAAAAGGATCGAACGGTCCTTTGCTTGAAAAATAGCATCGGTGTCCACTAACAAATTTGATGAACGCCCACTGGCGTATTTTCTCATGATGATTGCCCACTGGCTAAAGACATCGAAAAATAACTCAATGTTTCTTTTGTTGTGATGGAAGCGGCTCACTTATTCTTTATTGTTGGTTGACCACTGGCGAATTTGCTGATTAAGATTCCCACTGGATACTTCGCTGATGTTGTCGAGACTTTCAGTCTAAAAACCACTGTCAATTTCATTGACATTACCCCCCTTTATCAGCTGAAAGGAGAGACAATCTTCTCCAAATTATATATGAATTCTGAACTCCCCCCTTTAGGTGTACGAGAGTTTCACTGGTGTACTCCCCCGTTTAACTACATGAGAGTAGCATCGTCATTTGACTGTCGGCTGCAATATGTGTGAGTGAATCTAATTGTATAACTTGTACGATCGTTTGGTTGTGGATGACCATTCCCACGGATCAATCCATGAATAATTTATCTTCAATCTGGCTGACTGTTGTTGGTTGCAATATTTCTCTGATGAATGATTTGACCTTCCGCAATAGCTACAAGGATGGAGATCAAAACACTAATCTTCCAAATGATCTGTTCTTTAACAATGAGAACATTTTGGTTTGTCTGCAACTTGAGTTGGTGTGCATTTCTATTTGTCTTCATTTTCAGTTTGTTTGCATTGATGTCTGTCTACAACTTGCGGAGAACTTGCTGAGGTGATTTGTTCAAGTAATCTGGCACTGACAAACTGAATGGGCTTCGAATAATCAGGGATATGTAATTTGTCGTCATTTCGACATATCCTAAGCCACGTCAATTTCGATTACTTTGGATTTCTTCCCATTGCTTGATGATGGGTTTGGAAGAAAGTTGAACTGGAACAACTTCAACACTTGAAGTTGGTTGAATGAATGAAGTCGAATGATTAGCTGTATCTGGATTGGTCAAAGGCTTGGAAGCAACAAGCTTCTCTTGCAACTCATATCTTTGTAGTTGTGACTCCAGTTGAAGGAACTCAATCATGTCATGTGCATGTTGAATATGCACTTGAATGTCAACAAGAGTGGTTTTGCTGATGTGCACCATGTCACCTACTGATGATAATATTAAATTGTGAAGAATTTGGGATAGCTGAATGTGTGTCACCATGTTGTCTTCCTTACTTTGAAGTCAGGCTCACTTGGTGTAGAAGTCGTGCTTGAAAATTTCGCACTTGAGTTGATGATTGAAATGACACACTCGCTTGTATTGTTGCTGATTGTTGATACTTTAAACACTTGCTAGAGTTGTATAAATTTTGATTTCACACTTGCTTGATGATTGGTTTGAATCAATTTTAGGCTCGCTTGATGTTTGTGAGATTTGTACTTACTTGAACTCACACTTTTGATTGATGAAAAGAAGGGTGCCGAATACTATTGAAAATGCACCCAAGAGAAACACTTACAAGGATTTGAATAACTCAGTTAAAAAACAAAGGATTCATTGGGTTTAATTGATTCGCTATCAATTCAAAGTGTGGGTGTCGGTTTCAACCGAGAATGCACCCTTACAATTTATCTCAATTTGACTTTGATTACAGTCCAACTTACAAATTATGATTTGCAGCTTATAGATTTGTATTGAGCTGATTAAAAAATGGTGCAAGTGAAATTGCCAAAAAAATTAGTTGTTGAATTGCTACAAAAATCGTTGATGTAGATGATAGCTTGACTAACTTGATTGGATGTTGATGTAGAATCGTCTTTGACAACTTTTTTATGTAGCATCCTTAACTTGATTGCTTTGATTACATGATGTGAAATTTGCTTGCTTGGAAGATCGTCTTATCAAGTTGATGATGTAACGCTTTTGTGCTTATGAACTTAATTGATTATAAGAGTGTTGATGTCAGAGCTTGATCGAGCATTCTTATACTTGAGCATTTCTTATGCCCATTTAGTTTGTGTAAACAGATGACAAAGAAAGCATTTAATGAATGTGACACAAACCATGAAAACACATTCATGACACAGAGTGTACCTATGATCCGCTTATTCAATTTCGGGCAGATCTAGGACACGATCACCACAAAAAGATATGTGTTTATTAACCTTCAAGATACATCATCATGACAGTGTCTTCAGTGAGGCATCTCAAGCACAAACTGAGAACTCCTTGGCATCAAATTGTCTTCAAAAGACTGAATGTGCACTCAATTGCTTTCAAATCTCTCTCAAAGTAAAATATTAATTTTGATTACAACAATAACTTTCTCCAAAAAAATCACTTATCACTCCAAATACAAAAAATATTTTCACCTTATAACTCCACAATTTTTTTTTAATCAACATTTCTTATCTAAAAAAAAACTTCTCTCTCCAATAAAATTTAGCAACTTCCAATTTGGATTGCGTTGCACAGAATGAAGCAAATACAAAATATCTTTCTTCTTACAGGGTTGTTATAAAGTGCATTGAGGAACACAAACTTGAATCGCAGTTCTCACCAGATCCTCTTCAGAAGCGTGTAGCTTAATTAGAGAAAGCTAAGGCTGATAGAAAAAGGTCTACAAGGGCTATTAAGTCTCAGCCTAAGCGTCCTCGTGCTAATGGAGGAAATGTTGGTGTATATATGTCTCCACTAAGTGCAGCTGAAAGAAATCCAGTTGTTTATGCTTCTTCCAATGGTGTAGACAGAAGCTACAGTAAAAGTTCTCATAAGCGCTGGAGAACATATGTTCGATATTTATCTAGTTTTGGGAATGTTTATTTGTCGACTGATACTGGAAAAGTGAATGCCAATAAAAAAAATCACTGCATATAACAACCTGCATATTTTAGGCAATCACTGGATTTATAATAAAAAGAAAGACCACTTTCCTGATTTACAAGGCGGACATACTATCAGTGTTTGGAATCATTCACTAAAGCACTGGAGCCGATTCGAGAACAAGGCTAGGCATTTTATTCCATAGGCGACTTAGATTCACTTTAGCTAAGAATGCTGAGTATATTAGTTTTCAAATGAGCTTATGAGCTTTTCTAATCTTCCTCTCTCTTGTCTTTCTCAAGTGTTTGTGCCTCTTGGCTTGTGCTATTTCTGTGATGTTTTATAATGTTGGAAAGGCGCTAAGCATTCCCATTGTATTTTCTAATCATGTACCATTTTTCCAGTCCCATTATAATGAAAATAATACTATTGCAAGAGCTACAAAAAAAATTTCTAGAAAGTGTCAAGAGCATACCCTGAGCTATTGTCGAAGTAAATTATTCTTCTGGTCTATAGTAGATTTGATCTTGGCTACTTGGTTTGGAAGGAATAGCATAAACACAATAACAAAAATAACAAGCACGCTTTTGACTGGTCAAGCAGTAATTGATGTTCCTACCTCGATGATGAAGAGACTCTTTAGAAGAGCTTCTTTTGAATGCCACGGTAGCTCCGAATATACTCAACTTCCTTCAGATAGAAGGCTAATAACAACTCCAGACAATTAAATTTCAGCATACAGTTTTTTATGTATTATGTTTGGTTTCTCCTCCAATGTAGCAAAGCTGGGCATCACATGATCTTGGCAGAATCTTACCACCATAACTGCACAACAACTTCATTCTATTGCTGGACAATTCCTCTAATTTTGGCTAAGCCATCATTATATCATCACCCATATACTTAGATCCCATATTCTAAGTATAGTGGTACAACTGATACTGTGAAAGAAGATCCAGGTACCACTTCTGTAGAAGAGTCCCCAAAATTGGTGCGTGCAACAAAGACAACGGAGGGCAGCATTGCAAATCTGATCAACCACTTATTTGGGTTGACTTGGCGATGACAAGTCTAGATATTGAAAGGGACAGGATATTGGATATTGCTTGTATCATTACTGATGGAGAACTTGTCAAAATGGTTAAGGGACTAGACTTGATAATAAATCAACCCGAAGAGTGTTTGCAAAACATGGATCAATGGTGCCTGGAGCATCATACTGCCAATGGACTTGTAGAAGAGGTCCGAAAAAGCAAAGTGACAAAGGAAATAGCTGAGAAGTCTGGATTTAAGTGGAAATATGTGCTTCTGGATTCTCAGAGCACCAGTTGTGATTCGGGAAACTGAAGCTAAGGAAAACTCATATAATGATGATCAAAATACCCTTTGAGTAACAAATCCCATGAATCAGATTGTACGACTTTACACAACGCACAATTCATTCTTTAAAAACATCACATACACCCAGAATCACCATATGCTCTGATACCACATGTTGAAAACTCACACATCCATAACACACTAAAATAAAATACTCACACACATAAAATAAATATATAATAAAATTAGCAGACACATAGAAAAACTAGACATGGCGAAAAAGGCAGAGAGCCATCATGTGGTCTCTCACACTCATGTAATTCTCTCTTATTTAAAGAATTTAGAAATACATTTAAATACATGAGCAAGTGGTCTTAAGATAGTGCGTCTATCTTGGACCAACTTGGTTGAGACAATTTCTCAACTATGTACTAACTTAGGAGAACTAGTTGGAGAGAATCTCTCCTCCTAACTAAACTCCTTAATTTGAAAAGCTAATTCTCAATATTTAATTTAATTAATTATTTTATGTTCCACGGTGGAGGGCTCGAAACGTCGATACAAAAAAATCATGGATGTGAAAACTCCGGAAGAAAACAACACACAAAGCACTGATCGCAGAAGCCTCAAAACAATAATTATTTTATTTGGATTTATAATTGTTTTTAAGAGAGTGAGGCTAACAAAAATAAGCCAATAACCCAAAATATAAGGTATTTATAACTATAGAACTCTATTTAGGAATTATAAATAGAGTATTCTAAATATCATCGTGTTTCTTGTATAATAATAAGTTGATCTACACTAGCAACTAATAATTATTATATTTGTTATTACTTAATAACATAATTATTATTACTCTTACCAACTTAAAAAAAAAAATAATAATAATAATGCTTCTTGTTTTTTCCGCAGAAAAATCATAACTTTTCACTAAGATATAGAAATATATATTGTACATAGTCATTGCATTCACTATCTATCGAGCATTTTTGTAACCTAAAACCTAAAATAAAAATTCATATGATCATTAGGGTTTTTATAATCCACCACAGGAGTCACTTTAGGATTTCTATCATACACAAAAGACCATTAAAATTGCTCCTATTATATGCATGTTTAATACAAAAACTTGACCATTTTAATTACATAATTTTAATTTATTTAGCCAACACTCTATTCATTGAAAAGAAACTATGAATCTATGCAAAAATAATGGTAGTAACTATGTTTGTGTAGTTCTAGATAAAAAAATAGTTAGTGTTGGTATTTGTGTACTATCCCATATAGTAGGTAGATGACCTAACAACAACTCAAATCATACTTAGCACTGTCCTTAAAGAGCCGATCTACCACTTAATTCCGCTCCATGTAAATATGATGGCAAGAAACAAGGTCAAAATTTGATTTTAATCAAAGAATCTCTTCTAAAATGGGTAACAATATATGGCTATGGAATCTTTGGACAACATTGAACTAATTTTCCACACTTAAAGATTCTCCAAAGGTTTGAATGGAAAAATACCCCATCTCTAGTGCCACGCGAAGAAGAAAATTTAAAGAAAGGAGTTGAGCATAATTGCTAGTTCCTATTTCTAGATTTATGCTAGATTTTAGAACTCGACGTTGAATTAAATGTAAAATAATTCCTCATTCTCACCTACAATATTCATTATAGTCCCCATGAAGTAGGCTTAGGGGATCTCATGGTTTATTTCCTCCTCCCCCACAACCCTACTTATAGTGGCTACTCTTTTGTGGTATATAAGGGAAAATAACTTCATTTTGCATGCAAGTCTTTTAGGTTTTGATGAGATCTCTTTTAATATTTCTTTTCTTCAGGCTAACCAAATACCCTAGAAATAAACCGAAGGTACAATCTTTTTCGATTTATAATGAGTCACTTCCTGCCACCTCCTCAAAGCTTCTTCAAGGGATTGGCCTCTGCAGTCCATATTACATCTAAATCGTTGCTTGATGAGCTCTAATGTCTTAACAACAAAGGGGTAGTTTAGAAACAAGTGTGTAACTCATTTATCTACATTCTTGCACAAGCTACACTAGCCTCGTCCTTCCTTTTTTTTTTGTAAATTTCTGAGGTGAAGATTTTTTTTTGTGAGAGCGCACGGGAATAAAATTTTGGATTTGCCTAGGCAATGCAATTTCCATTGTTTGGATCACCACCACTTCTGATCTCCTTGGATGCGAGATTCAATCTGTAACAGATATATAAATTTTGGTCCATAAAGACCTTATTGTGCATGTACCCATGGAAAGTGGACTATATCATGTTATGAGAGGGCATCAAACCTTCTTGATTATTATCAAATAAGTATGAGACTCCTATGTTCAGATATGCATTTATTACCTATATATTATATGTTCACAATGTGTTTGATGAAATGTCTATTATGGTAAGGCCTCATTAGGTCAAGTTCTTAACTAAGTTTTGCGTTAATGGCCTTGTCCTTGTGTCATTCATCATTTTGGAAAGTTCTATCATGTTTTGGGTAAAGGTTTGGATCCTCGCCATGAAAAGGTTGCTCAGATTTGGGGTTGCATGGTCAAAACTGGGAAATCTAGACTGTAGTCGTTGGGAGGGAGGGTTATCCATGCAACTGGAGGGTTACAGTCACTGACTTGCCTTGTTATGAAGCCACTGGGAGTTGATGTCACTAAAATGGAAAGTTAACTTAGGGTTATGGCATCTGGAGTGATTCTAAGAATGGTAATTACGACATGTGGACTGAACTATTATGAATCCAGTTGATTTTTCACTCAGTGTTAGCTGGACTATTAAGTTGAAATTTCTTAGTTTTTTTGTAGTTGTATGCTAATCAGGTTTTTACACTAGTATTACTTATTATCGAATTTAATCCTAAGCTTTGTAAACGGTTACTTTTAGAGGCTTATTGCCCTTTTCTCTAGCACAATTTGTGACAACTATAATTATATAAATTAATTTCTCTTTCTCATTGCACAACTTTCATTTAGTTATAATTCATGATGATATGGGAGTTTCCATGCAATTTATATACTCCTCTTGGAAAGTAACATGTTACGTAAATTTATATTAGTATGATGATAGATTCACTGTGAGGAATATAAGTTCTTATTTAGTATTATGCATGCTATAGATA